>APFE031447677.1:0-11391 GCA_000404065.3 Pinus taeda | reverse complement strand
AAATAAATAAATAAATAAATAAAAATTTGACCTGGGTCCTTTAGTCAAAATTAGTCGTTAATTTAGCCATTGGAGACTTTGCTCAGACTATTTAACATGCTAAGCTGGATCTGTTTCTTCAACTTGTCCTAACGATGAACCACACTAGTTGGTTCGAAATGCATCGACAAATGCCTGTCTACATGTGATTTACGTCGAAGTTACTCTTTCAACCATTATGAATCACAAAAGCCTCAATTCAACCAAGTAGAAAATATGTCCGTTCATGATGAGAAGATGTCAGAAAATGCTGAGCAAGAATAACCCGTTCCTAATGAGAAGGCACCAGAAGAAAGTCCAGAGGAAATAAGGGTAGAAGAAGAATTAGACCAAGAAATAACAGAGCCAATTAAGGTTCTGGCCCCGAAATAGCCACCCCAGGAAGAAAATCAGGAAGCTAGCCACAGTCCAAACTATAGCAAACAACCTGTTGTTCCTTCTGAAGAAATGGTGAAAATAAGGGAATTACAAAAGGAACAATAGAGATTATTGAACATAATAGTCCAACTTCACTAGCAGATTAGGGTTCTAAAAGCGATGCAAAGGGTAAAAGGGACTTCAGAAAGAAAAGGTCTGACCGCACCAGTAAAATCCCTTAAAGGCAAGAGGCGGAGGACCAGAATCCATCCTACTGCTCAAAACCCTGACAAAAGCCAAGTTGTTGTTCCAAATGAAGTTGGAAAGCAGACTATTTTTCCAATTGAAAAGGAACAGCAATGGGCTGGTGTTTGTGCTAAAATTGAAAAGGATGATAAGATAGTTCAGACGGAGGCACCACCTTCGGAGTAATAAGGGTTCTGAACTCGAAGCAGCGCAATAAGAAAGTTCAGGTAAAGCTCTCGGCCTCCACGACTGCATGGAAAAAGGATCCAAAAATGATAACCCTTCCGAAAGGTTTGAAGCAGGCCTAGCAAGAAGCAGAAAAGCTTAGGGAGAAAACGGTCCCCCAAGAAAAATATGAAGAACTACAACAGTAGCTAAGGAATGTCAACCTATCTGAAAGCCAAGCCTCTGAAGGATGGCGGAAGGAACAAGAGAAAGTTGCAAATGTAACTCGTAGATTAGATGTAGTTATCAAATAGATGGATACCTTGTGTTCTCTATATAATGATGTCCTAGCATGTAGAGCCCCTGCTAAGAACTATGCCCTATTTTTAATGGAAAGGTATTTACAATTGAAAATAAAGGCTGTTAAAGCAGGTGCTCCCATACAAATTAACACCATAGATGATTTCATAAACTGTTGTAAACATTACAGGGTAAAAGTGCAGAGATTATTGTGTGAATTTTACTTGCATAACCTTGTGCTAGAACAAGAGACCGAACTGAACCTTGGCCCTTTTGTTGGGAACATTCAATTGCAAGCATTTATCTCATTTGCATTCAATCAAATTAAATGGCTCAAAGCCTACAACGCTTTTCAAAGACAAGAAAATGGATTAGATCTATGGGTAAGAGCTGAGCCTAGGGACACAACATAGTTATGGAGGAGACATAGAAATCTCATGAAGGCTCCAGGAGTGATTGAAGCATTACGATCCATGCATGAGGCAATCATTCGGTAGGAACTTGTATACTTTTCCTCTATTAAAGACCCTGTTGTTGGTGTAGCTAAATTTTGATATCGAATATCTAATCTGAATATCTCGCTTAGAGAACCATTTAGTATGAGAACTTTAAACTTGTTGCCAACCGTTTTCCCCTCTATAGTGAAATTGTTTTGAGGGCAAGGCCATCCTGGTTAGGATATAGGTTCCGGAGTCCAATCATTTGGCATCCTGCACCCAGATATCAAGCCCTATATGAGATGCCTGAGGGTCAGACAGGCCATTTCTTCGATCATTTAGTTTTGGATCACGGCTGTAGGCCCTCACATGAGATTCCATCTCCAGCCTACTCACTCACTGCCTTGCATGTCAACTACAATGTTTTCATGAGGCTATGAAAAAGGGTAAGCTAGGGGGTGTGTGGAGTATCAAAGAAGGTATGTTTTGATGGTTATTTCAGTATTTTTTCATTAGGACTTATAAGCCTTTTTTGCATTAGGAACTCAGAAAATAATAAAGAATTATAATGAAACATGTGAGATTAATAGAGAACGCAGATAATTGTCATTTCCATATATAGGAGGGAGGAAAAATGGAAAGTGGTCATCCTAAAGGAAAAGAAAAAGATTAATTAACTGTTGTCCCTTCGACGGGAGACCATGTGCAAACCAGATCAAAACGGACCAACCCAGGAAAGGAAACAGAGATACCGGCTCGGCGCAGAAAAGAGAAAAAGTAACTCAGGATTAACGATTTTGTGAATCCCTCAGGATCCTTGATCCTGAGGGATCACTGTTTTATCTATTTTTGCATCTAGATATCTCCATCCTCATCCTTATATAAGGGATAGAGTTGTTGGCTAGTGGGGGATGCCTCTATGTAATTTCTTTTAAAAAGATCAAGACTATGATCATTACGTCTTGTTAAGACTTGAGTTACAGTAATTTTACTTCATGAATTAATACAGACTTGGTTACTATTTTATCTTTGAGCCTGGATCAACCTTAAGCAGTGTACCTCTAGAGGTTAAGGGCCCGGCCCTGGAGGACACTTGTTCTTGTGCCATTACGCGTGGTTTCTGTGTGGTTTTCTTATCGACGTGATCTGGTAATCTTCCGTGTTTTATAAAGTTTATGTTACATGCTCTGTTGTGTCTAACCCATTTAATATTCTTGCAAACAGAAGTGTTGTATTCACGCTGTATCATGTTACCACTCCTTTAAGTGTTGGTATAATACGGTTAATCTCTGCAGGGCACTGTTGTTCCATTACAGATTTTTATGCGATTGTGCCTTAGCATTACAGCATTTATCCTGGAAGTTCTGATTTTATATGATTATTGAATCCTTGAATATTACTGTTTTCGTCTTGAGATGCAATCATATGCTTTTACTTAGAGCGATAACGGAGTCAGATTAAGCACGTTGTGTTTATATGGTTTTCAGTGTTGTTCCATCTTGGATCTATGGGCAATGTTGTTCCATAGTGTGTGTACATGTTTAAGAACGAAGGATTGATGTTTGGATTGGTGTGATTGAATAGATTCATAGCTTGTTGAACTTAGTTATTGCTCATTTCTTTAAGTGCTATTCCATTTCTGAATTGTTGTTCCATTTCTGAATTTTTGTTCCATTTTCAATTGTTGTTCCATTTCAAGGTTGTTGTTCTATTTCATTTCTATTTCTTTAGTTGTCGTTTCATTTCTTATTTGTTAAGGACGATCTCAGGCTGTAGTGAGCATCGACATCTGCTACCTGACTCCCAGACCCCCAATTTGTTCTCATCAGTTTCTAAAGGGATGGGTTATTGCTACCGAACCCTTGACTAATGCGTTGTTCTATTTCATTGTTGTTTTCTTTACCTGCCGTTGCATTCCTTGTTTGTTAAGGACGATATCAGGCTGTAGTGAGCATCGGCATCTGCTACCTAGCTCCCAAACCCCTGATCTATTCTCGTCAATTTCTAAAGGGATGGGTTATTGCTACCAAACCCTTTTCTGATGCATTTCTTTATATCCAAATGTGTGATTTAGCCTTTTGAAGTAGTTAAGTTGTAGGCACGCATTAATTTACTTTTGTAGTTTTAAAACAGTTATACTATGAGCATTACTCTGACAAATGCTAAGCCTCAGACTGAGACGCTCTTTGAAATAGCAAAATGTTCCCGGATTGACATATTAATGTGAGGTAACTAGAGGTGAAGGAGACCCTTTTTATAGCTCTATACTCTCTGCTCCTCTCTTATCTATCATCCATAAAGGAAAACGCAAGTTACTTTGAATTGTTTGTTTCTAATATGGATACCTGTCTTAGTGGGACTAGCAGATCAAATAGTGACACTAGTTTTCCTGGAAACATAGCCGACCCAACATGTTTACCCTATTTTCTATTCTTGTAATTTATGATTATATTGTCAAGTGTGATTTAATTTCCAGCACATGTATTCCTGTTTGAGTGCAAGCAGATCCGCTATGTGAAGTAGTCATATTTCATTTTCCTGCACTTGATTTTGGATTGGTTTTCCTGCCTGGTCCAAGCAGGAGAAATAAACCTGCACCAGTGCACGTTGGTGTGTTATTCATTTTTTGTAGTTCTGTTTGATTGGTTTTTCCTGCCTGGTACAAGCAGGAGAAATGAACGTGCACGAGTGCACGTTGGTGTGATGCAGCAAGCCTTTTTAGTTTACTTCCCGTAGTTTTCTTGCTTTCGTTAAATACTTGATGACAGGATAAATTATATGGATTGTTTCTTTATTGCTGCACTTTGTTAAAATAAAAAACATTCATATTTTATGTGTGAAATTTTATTTCACAGTATAATAACACTTGCAGTAACAAAGCACTTAGTTTAAGAATTAAATGCTAAGTGCAAGAAGCTTTGATCTAGTGCAAGAACTAGTTTCTTGCCATGAGATCTGAGTGCTCTGAACTTGAAAAAGTTCAAGCCCTTGCACGAAGTAAAACACTTATAGTAAAGACACCATTTATACCCTCTGCATAAATCTCTGTTCCTGCACTAGTGCAAGCGGACTACGATAGTGCAGGATAGATTAGTGCAAGAAGGAAATCTCAATATAAGCAGGTTTGAAGGGACCATCTAATAAGACTGCTAAGTGTCTCTACTAAACAAAAACACACACTCAGTAGTTAATCAATATTTAGCTAGAGTGATTTCCCTTTATTTCTAAATCCCTTTTGCAAATGCATTCTTCCTTGTTCCAGTCTTAGATTATTTTTATGGTTCAAGTTGCCTTTTTCTCTTTTTAGTTTGATTCTACAATATTTACTTTAAAGAAAGTAGGGATTGACATTAGAAACATTCATACCATCTCTGGCATTTCCTGTGCTTCGTCTCTAAGTTTACGAATCCCCCGAGTTGACAATTTAAGTATTGAGGAGTTTTCTTAAGTGTAATTCCTACACCCAACACTTTGGCATCGTTGCCAGGGAGGCGATTTGATTTGGTAAGAATTTTCTAATTATACAATAGAGGTAATTTTTCCTTTATTTCTTTTGTAGGAAAAAATTCTTTGAAGGAATTTTTGTTGATTGATTTCTGACAGCATTTTTATTAGAAGTTGTTTGTTATTTTTTCTTTTTTTCTTGAAATGAATGCCTAGAAAAGGTAGGGGTTCAAAGCCTACTAAGGGCTGAAAGAATAAAACAATTCTCATATTGGTTCTCCTTCTATGAGAAGGAAGCCCAATCGAATTCAAACCCATCATGCAGGAACAATCCACCTGGATTCTGGTGAAAACAACTCACGTGTGGTTCAGTCTGTTGGGAGCAAAAGGGAAACAATGGCAGACCATGAAGATCATGTGGAAGGACTTAGTGTAAACTAGGTAGGTGGGGAACAATCCACTTTTGTGTTTCCAACTGTGGACCCTGATACTGTGGCACAAATGAAGAATATTCCATCATCAACTCTCCCTCATTTCCACGGTAATGTTCATGAAGATCCTGACTCTTTTTTATTTGAGTTTGATATTCTGTATAGAAGTTACGATTATTCAACTGATGCTCAGAAGCTAAGATTATTTCCTGCTACTCTCAAGGACTCAACTTTACGCTGGTTTATGGGGTTAGGAGGAAACACTATAGCCTATTGGGATCAGATGAAGAGAGTGTTTTTGTCTAAATATCAAGAATATTGCAAAACTCGGGACATGCAGGATGAGATTTTTACATTCATATAGGATGATGATGAAACTCTTGAAGAATACCTATAAATATTTTTGTATATTTTACAAAGGTCGAAACTTAAGCTTGATTCCAGTACTACTAGAACCTTGTTCTTAAGAGGACTTACTGATAATGCTAGAAATAATTTAAATATGTTAGGACAAGGTGATATTTCTCAACAAACTTTCAAACAGATTTGTGAATTATGTAGGAAACTTTTAAGAAGTCAGTATAGATCCAATAGAGGAACTCGAAATAGAAATAGAAAAACTGAATCTACTGATGCTACGATTATTGGAGTAGAAAATAAAATGGAAAACATGAAATTGATATAATGAATACTATTACCAAGCAGTTGGACTCTTTAAAATTTCAACAAAAACTCATGAAGGAACAAGAGTCATTAAGTATTTTCTTTCCTAAATGTAGAGACAAACATCCTCTTAAATAATTTCCTCTTAATTTGAAAGAAACTAATAAGTGTGTTATTTGTGTAGAAGACCATATCACGGAAAAATGTCCATCTATAACAGGACTTAAAGTTGTATTTACAGGGGGATAGCCTAAAGCTGAATACTTGTATGCTATGGGAGAAAAAATAAATTGACCTCAGGTAGGTGCAGGTGTGGCTCCTGAATTTTCTCCACACTTTTTTGGTTATAATTCACATGCATATTATTATCCTAAAACTAATCAACAGTGGAAATATGGGAACCAATATCAGCATCAGAAACTTTATGAACCATGGCAAAAAGGTTGGAGAGGGCTAACTCATTCTCCATATTCCTACCAGCCACCCATGCATTCATATCCATCTACATATACACCTTATTCAATGCCTCAACCTCTAAGTCAGTCTACTCCACCATTACCTTTACCTCCACCTTTTCGACCTCGTCAGTTGCTTGCACAACCTATGCCCAATCCTAAAAATAATAAAGGAGTGCAAATGATCCATGTAAAAAACCCACCTTTATTCGAGTACCAGCCTATTCCAGTTGGGGTTCATGATATACAATTAAGATCAGGAAGGACTGTAACATCAGAAAATTAGAAGCAACCTAGAGTGATTGTTGAGGAGAAAGAAGAAGAGGAAAATCTTAATCATTCTCTGAAAGTTGTCACTAAGCAGCCCTTACCCTCTGAGTCCTTGACATCATCTTCTAACCAACGTCCCTTCCCAAAGAGGGTAGTAATGGAAAGAAGTGAGCCTATTTCTGAGACTGGCTTGGCATCAGAGATTCGAAATATTTTCATTAAGATACCTCTACTCCAAGCCATCAAAGAGATCCCTATTTGTAACAAGATTTTTAAGGAACTCTATCTCAAGAAACTTGGGAGGAAGAGATTGGAACCCTAAACCATTCAATTTGTTGGTAGGGTAGCAAAGTTGATGATGGGATGTTTGTCTATGGAAAAATATATGGATCCTGGAAACCCTGTTGTCTTTGTTTAGATTGGTAATGCCCTTGTCTCTAATTTTCTTATAGACCTAGGGGCAGCCATTAATGTCATGACAAAGAAAACCATGGATCAACTTCAGTTATCTCATCTTCACCCTACTCCCACTGTGCTTGAATTAGCAGATAGATCTAAAATTAAGCCAGAAGGAGTATTGGATGATGTGATCATCTCATTAGATTCTTGGGAATATCCTACTGATTTCATTGTGCTTCAACCAAAGAACCCAGTAGGAGGACATCCCTTGATCTTGGGTCGACCATGGCTTGCTACAGTTGATGCATATATTAGATGTCACTCCGGTGATATGTATATTTCGCATGGAGATTCTAGGAATAAAGTTATCTTATACCCCCTACTAGATCCATTCAGGACCTTCGAGCAGTGAGTAGGAGACTCAGCCCATTTCCTTTATCCATCAGTATACTGGGTCTTCACAAGAAGATGAGATTCAAGATTTCTTGAATAATCTAAACACTGTGCCTAATTTTGAGCTATTGAGCGAGATTTTCTACCTAGATTTTCAAGATAACCATGATTCTCATTCTTTTGTACCGCTGCATTTGACCATCCCCTTGAGTACTCTTGAGCCTGATACTGCTCTTGTTGACATTAGTCCCGATAAATCCTTGTATATTAGTTCAGATTTGGACTCATCTCAGCAAGAGCAGCTTGTGAATTTGTTGCAAAACCATCTTAGTGCCTTTGCATAGGGCTATGAAGATATGAAGGGTTTTCCCCCTGTAACTTGTACACATCATATCTATATTCAGGAAGGAACTTGACCTGTTCAATGAGCCCAAAGGTGAATGAATCCAGCTCTAAGAGATATTGTGAAGGAAGAAGTACAGAAACTCTTGGATGTTCGTTTTATCTATCCTATTTCCGACAGTCAGTGGGTCTCTCCATTAGTGCTAGTACCTAAGAAAGATGGAAGATGGCATATTTGTATTGATTATAGAGAATTAAATAAAGCCACTCTCAAAGATTACTTCCCTCTCCGTTTCATTGACCAGGTGCTTGATACCCTTACAGGAAAGGAATATTTTTCCTTTTTGGATGGCTTTAATGGTTATAACCAGATACAGATTGCACCCGAAGATCAAGATAAAACTACTTTTACGTGTCCATGGGGTACATTTTCTTATAGAGTGTTCCCCTTTGGGTTATGTAATGCCCTGACTACCTTTCAAAGGGCAGTCCTGGCCATTTTTGCTGATCTAGAATTTGTAGAAATTTATATGGATGATTTTTTTGTGTTTGGTGATTCTTTTCAGGAAGCTCTCGAAAATCTAGAAAAAAGTACTTCTTCATTGTCAAGAAACCCATCTTTCCTTGAGTGACAAAAAATGTATATTAATGTGCAAATTGGGAGTGGTACTTGGCCATTTGAGTTCTAGTAAAGGTATCCAGGTTGATCCAACAAAGATCGAAATCATTCTACATCTTCCTGCACCCAAAACTCAAAGGGAAGGAAGATGTTTTTTAGGACATGGTGGTTACTATAGGAGATTCATTGAAAAAATTTCTAAGATAGTTGCCCCTCTTTTCCAACTTCTAGCTAAGGATAGTTAATTTCCTTGGACCACAGCTTGCCAACAGTATTTTGAAACATTGAAGGAAAAGTTAGTACATGCACCAATTTTAAGAGGTCCTAACTAGACTCTTCCTTTTCATATTTCGTTTGATGCTTCAGATTTGGCTATTGGCACAACTTTAGGACAAGAGGAAAATAAACAATCCTATGCTATTTATTATATTAGTAAGAATTTGTCTTTCACTGAATTAAATTATACAATTACAGAGAAAGAGTTTTTAGCTGTAATTTTTGCAATTAAAAGTTCAGGCACTATATTACAGGATATGAAGTATTTGTACATACTGATCATTCTACGATTAAATATTTGATGAATAAACCACTAACTAGTGGTAGAGTGACTAGGTGATTACTATTGTTGCGGGAATTTAATATTATTATTATTGATAGACTAGTAAAATCTAATGTTGTAGCATATTTTATTTCTAGATTAGATAATCCTGGTGAAGCAACTCCTGTTAATGATGATTTTTCGGATGAACATATTTTTGCTATGTCAACAGATTCCTCATGGTTTGCTGACATTTCTAATTACTTGGTTACTAGGAGATCTCTTTTACACTGTTCTAATCTTGATTATCCGTAGGTGTGTAAGAGAGGAGGAAGTGTTTGACATATTGAAATCTGCTCATGATGAAACTTGTGGAGGCCACTTCCCTGATAAGCAGACTGCATATAAAGTATTGCGTGCTAGTTGCTTTTGGCCTTCCTTGTTTAAGGATGCCAAACAGTCTGTCAGGCATTGCGATAACTGTCAGCGAATGGCCCAGCCTAATCAAATCAATGAAATGCCTTTATGCCCCCAAGTTATGATTGAGACATTTGAAAAATGGGCTATTGATTTTATAGGGCCAATAAATCCAACATCCTTAAGTAAAAAGCATATCTTGGTTTGTACAGATTTTGTTATGAAATGGGTAGAAGCTAAAGTTGTTTCTTTTGCTACGGAAAAAGTTGTTGTTGATTTTCTTTTTACTGAAATATTTACTAGATTTGGTGTGCCTAGAGAAATTGTTTCTGACAATGGTCCACAGTTTATTTCTAATCTGGTATAGGGTGTGATGGAGCAATATAAGATCCGACACAGGAAATCCACGCCATATCACCCACAAGCAAATGGCCAGGTGGAATCCACAAACAAAGTGATCGAGTCGATTCTTACAAATACAATCAATATGCATCGGAAGGACTGGGATGAAAAATTACCATAGCCTTTGTGGGCATACAGAACCACTTGGAGATATAGCACGGGACTTACACCATATGAGCTGGTATATGGAAAACAGGTTCTATTACCAATTGAATTCCATATCAAAACTTTCAGAACAGTAGTTGAGTTAGGACTAGATCTCTCTGAGACGAAACAACAACGTCTTTTCCAATTAAATGAGTTACATGAATTTCATAGGGATGTTGTTCAACAAAACATACTAATTCAACAGCAACGTAAAAGGTGGCATGACAAGTATATTCAGATAACTAAAAGCAAAACTCAAAATAACATAAAACATTTTATTCAGCAAAAGGAAACTAAATGAAAAGCAAATTCAAGAAAGCAAAACTAAAACTTTTCAAAAAGTTCACTTGAAAGTAGCAACAAAAAGGGTCTTTTTGAAAATGCTTTCAACAAAAACCGACACTTCACAATTGAAACAATCAAGAAACACTTTTTGTAAGTTGACACCTAACAAAGAATGAAAACTCAACAAAAAACAAATGTGCTCAAAAAGGATTTTGACAATGGAAGGCAGCAAGGAAAGCTTTGGTAGCAAAGACCAAAAAAGATCAAAAAGACGGTTTCAAGAAAGTATCAAAATGACAACTTTAATGAAACAAAGAAGTAATTGGTCATAAAAATCGATTTCGTTAAGAAAACAAAATGTCACCAAGAAGCAAAGTTGAACACAAATATTTATAACAATCTTTCTGCTCTGATCACTCAGGGCAGCCAAGATTCCAATAAAGAAACCTTGCGTGTTTAAAGCAAAAATATGATGACACTTGCAAATAGAAAACAAGACCAAAACTCCTTATGATTAGAGAGAAATCAGAGTAAGGATGCTTGCTGTAAAACAGAGAACTGATACTGACAAAGATGACTGTTTAAAACTGACTGAAAGCACCAGACACACTCCAGAGACAAAAAGGTTTATAAATCCTGAAAGTTGCAGGTATACGCGACTGTATTCAGTGCGGACTGTGTGTATACGCGACTGTTTCTGAGGAAACCTGCGTATACGCAGGTTCACTTTAGACAACAAGCCTTTATACGCTTCTGTATCTAAACAAATCAACGTGTATCTAATATTTCAGGAAAAATAAAAAAGAGACTCAAGAAACTGGTAAAACTCAGAAGTCAGAAACAGACCAGACAATAACAATAAACCAGCAAGCTACTAAGCCCTGATAGGCTTGAAAAACGCCCAACTAGGAACAACAAGAGTATTGTTCCCCAGCGGAGTCGCCAGTTCTGTTGCGGGATTTTATCCCCTAAGGCTCTTGGGTGGAACCCTAGCAGACTGAAAGTTGTCTAAATCAAGAAACATGCACATACACAGCCATTA
>APFE031447670.1:9537-20091 GCA_000404065.3 Pinus taeda | reverse complement strand
AGCTCCTCCTAACAAGGGAATAGCTCCTTCTCTTTTGGGATGCATGAACCACTTTGGAGCGAACAATCCACGTCAAAGTTCCTTCTAGAAACATCTAGAATTAACCCAAAGTGAGTTTTTTAAGATAAAAATTGCGCCTTTTGACTATCACAGGGGTATGCACCCTCCCATTTCCATACAGAGCGTATAAGTACGCAGGTATTTTGAACAAAAGGTGCGGGCCCGCAGGCAAAAGTGAGAGAAAGTGCGGAACCAGAGTTACATTGCTTTTTTGATGTCTTTCTCTCATTTCCAAAGCTTGTTTTGAAGAGCTGAGGTCTGAAGCTTGCTTAGGAGGCTGGTATAGGTGGTGATAGACCCATACCAACTGCAAATAATCAAGGTGACGATATTTTTTTGTAACAATATGGAATATTTTTTTAAGTTGAAAGAAAAACTAGGTTGCCTTTTACAGAGCCAGAGGTACTATGGGTATATATTGCTGGTAGGATTTCCAACTATGTTCTGGTTCAAACACTATCAAACAACAACATCATTGTCACAGTTACTTGATTGGTTAATATGGAATTACAAAATCACTTTATCTATTGGTTTTGCAGCAAAGTAGGGTAGATTTTTAAATAAATAAGCTTCCAAAGGCAACATTTCAGTTTCTGATATTTGTTATGTACAGGTTGCAGTATGTCTATGTTTGGATTGGTATGAGTTGTTTTGTGTTTGCAGCTGTTTGAATGTATTGCCCAATGGATGAGGCACTTGATCTATGGTGTTCTTGACACATCCAAGGAGCTTCCATCCCCAATAAGGCCGATGTTATTTCTAGTCTTCGCAGCCTGTCACCAGGGATCAACATGAGCTCTTACTAGGTTTGGTTTGGTTATATGTTTTGCACATGATATTCAAAACAAAACATGTCACAAACACGTCCATCAGAAGAAGATCGGTAAAATATTTCCAATGGTATATCACACTCCTATAACCGGGTTCTGGATCATAAGATATGATCGAAATGAACGATTGATTCTTGGTTATGCAAGTTTTGAGCTCAGTCGCTGCACACAGGGACAAGTTTACTACAAAATCAGTTTGGACAGGAATTTTACAAAAGTGAAAGAGGTTTTTGTCCATCACATACCAAGTAACAAAAACCTCCTTCATTTTATACACAATTACTACTATGTAGGATATATGTAGTGATATCTGGAGCCTGCATTAAAACAAAGCAAATTTTTCATTTATTTTACTGTTTTAGTCATTTTAGTGCGGTGCCATTTTACAACATATGGAAAGTAATTTTACAAAACCAAAGGAGGTTTTTGTGAAAAATGAGACATATAACAAAAACCTATTTTATTTTATTCACAAGGTTCATGAATTGGGATATGTGACTAGAGATTTACAGCTCATTTTCACAGATTTAATTTTTTAATGATTTTCTATTTTAGAGATGATTTTTTGGCACATATTACGAGCAACAGGAAACAAATTTCCAAAATGTGAGAGAGGTTTTTCTCCAACATGACCTTATATACAAAAACCTCTTTCAATTTTGTAACAGGTGCTATGGTTTAGGAGATACAAGTTCATATTAAACACCTATTTTCAGAAATTCGGTCCAAGTTTAATGTAACTGATTCTATTTTGAAGAAAATGGTTTAGCTCAATTCCCTTAGTACAGGGATGAGAAAATGTATATATTGTAGAATTTTGTAGAATTTTTCGTACAAATCAGATAGCTTTGATACATGTAGAACTTTTTCTACAAATAAGCTAGCTCTGATACCATGTGGAAATTTCCCACCTGTAGATCAACCTAGTAATGCAATGTACTAAAGCAAAACACTTGATCTACTTCTACAAACAATTTAGCGGAAGCTTAATCAACCATGAGAAACACCAATAAGAACACATATAACTATAAGAAGGAATCAATCACACATAACACAAGATATATCCAGGGTAAAGCACCAGCATAAAACCCCAACCATGTATTATCAATCAAGTGGAAATCCTCTTCACAATATAAAAAGAATCATCTCTCAAGCTATCATGCTCTCTCTATAATCAGAAGATCCTGATGATCTTCAATCAAAAGATGAAAATCATGGACTACCTAATAGATCCTTCTCCATGGAAGGAATACTTACTAGAAATATCCAAGCATCTGATAGTACATTGTCCCACATCTGATCTCAACTGGGTCTCTGACAGAACTGACATGCAACAGTTATCCATGAGTGAATCCTTAGTTATCTAAAATAATAGTTGTCACATGCATGCAAGCCTTAACAAACTATATTTTATTATTTTAACAACTTGTTAAAATAATCTAACTCGACTTGAATAGTTAGAACTAAGTCAACTGATTCTCTCATTATAGAACTCATATTTATTCCCTCAATCATGGAGGAAATTAAGGATAAATTCCTCAATCAGTGGGAAAACTCATGTGCATGCTCACAAATAATTCGAATTTGAATTTCCTTAACTAATTAAATCAACTAAATTAATTAATTAATATTTCCAACTGCTGTTAAGACCAAAATTAATTTGACTTCCTATAGATAGACTAGGGACTGCTATTAATAGGAAGGGACCCAGAAATGCTATTTTTAGAACTTTTTATTTTTAGTAGTTTCACCTCTCACCCAATGTGGCTAATGACCTCACTAGCCAAACTGCTATTTTTAGACATGCTATTTTTAGCAGGTATATTTTTAACACATTCTAAATTTAACATTTCTTGTTGCACATTTTTCAACATATATTTTATGAATTTCATAGTGTAGAGGTTGGACTTTGGCAACAAAGAGGCTATCTTGGCTTTGTGTAAAATTTTTCCTGAATATCATTTTAATAAAGCAGTACTTTTCCCTTTGGATCTGGGATTCATCACAGTGTTGATGTTTAGTATGTTTTTCCTGTAATTCATTTACACATTATGTTTTTTCTGCCTTGTTACAGCATTATCTAAATTATATGTTATGAATTCATCCATAATGATGCTCCTTTCATGATGATTTTGCTGTTAGTTGTAATGGTTGTCTTAGTAGAATTCATCCTTGGCTAGATGCTCTATTGAGCAACCTCGTTATTATCTTTCATCTAAAGTTGCTACTGCAGATCCATCCTTTGTTTGATGCCTACAGGGCAGTGGGCTTTCTCCCTTATACTTCTCACATTTACAATCTTCACTTGGCTGAACATGGCACTTAATTTGCCCCAGGTTTGTCGGCAGAAACTGACATTGATGCCATAATCCAAAACATCCTTTCTCTTGCTGTTTGGACCCAAACAAATCAATCAAAAACCCTAGAGATACTATACCTAGCCTAAAATCCATATTTGATTCAGTCATCTTGACTGAAATTCATAAGGAGGGAGCCCTCTCCCGACCTGGTAGGGCTAGCCACCAGGTTAAGCTTGGTTTGTGGTTATCCTAGGATTGCCTTCCTTCAGGATGAGGTTGATCTAGGCTCTAACACCTCTGAAAAGCAACTGTGCCCACTCCTAAAACGCTGTACCTTCTATTGTCACCCATCTCTATGTGCATCTTGAGGTCTTTCTCCTCCAAGGCACTGAATAAATTTTTATCACCAGTCATGTGGAATGAGGCTCCACTGTCAAGATACCAGACACAACCCATCATCGATGACACCATGCATGTGATGAGGGTAAAGCCCATTTCGAACTAAGAGGCTAATGCCTCACCTTCCGATCCTTCTGAGGATCCCTTCTTGGACTTACTCAATGGGCAATTAGTTACATAATGTCCCATCTTGTGACAATTAAAGTATCTTACTTTAGACATTTCACCCTTCTTCCCTCCATGAGAAGAATTTGATTTGAAATGGGAAGAATTCCCCTTCCCTTTCCTTGCCTTACTTGCTAAGGCTAGATTTTCTTCATCATCATTCTCCGATGAAGAACCATCTCGTGTGCTCCTCTTGATCTCCTCCTGCATAAGATCTGATCACAGTCGTTCCAAATCCGATAGTTTCTCCCTTCCATTCATAGAGCCTTGGTAGCTATTCTAACTCTTTGGAAGGTCAAGGAGAGCGAGGCTCACCATATCATCATCGACAGTAGTTATTCTGACACATCCAAGCTCATCTTTGCAGGTGGTGAGCTTGTTCAGATATGTGGAAATAGTATCGCCCTTCTCCATCTTGATTCTTCGAAGCTTATCCTTGAGCGCCAATTTCCTTTGGTCGCTACTATTCTGGTAGAGGTCCTTCAACATCTTCCACATTGAAAATGGAGTATCCTTACCATGGAGACTCAAGACAATATGGTCTCAAACTCCCTCAAGGATGATCCATCTCGCCTTCACCACACACTTCTTCCACTCAACCAACTCTTGGGCATTAGTTGAAGTTGGCTTTGGGATTTCTTGATCAATGAACTCCTTCAAGCCGTTGTCTTCTAATACAATCTCCATTCTATCTTTCCATGCTATGTAATTTGAGCTACCTTCCAAGGCATACTCGAGTCTCAAGCCATAGAATGCTATTGGCCAACCTTGAAGTATGATATGAACTCCATTTGCACCTGCAACCTCAAACTTCAAACTTCAAATTCTCTTCTCAGTATACTGTTCCCAACACCGATACCATGTAGAAAATATGTGTAGGTTAACTCGATAATGAAATATAAATCAAAGAAGAATACTATAACTTACTTCTACTATCAATTTGCGGAAGCTTAAAGATCGAGCTGAACAATATAACAAAAGAAGAAGAATCAATCACACAATACACATGAAAATACTTTTGGGAAAGCCTCAACTGAAAACCCCACACTATTGTATTATAATACATGGTGGAAATACATAGGAATTATACAAAGCCTTAGCTCTCATAGCTAGCCAACTCTCAGTACAATCCTCATAGATGCTCACAAGAAATCTTGGCTTCTCTCCAACATTCTCTCTACCCTCCAAGATCCTATTTTCTTGTGGATGATTTCCTTCTACCAAGTGGATGATCCATCCTCCAAAACTGTGCAATCCTCAAGGATAAATCTTTGACTGCATGCATGAGTTTTCTCCATGAGAAAACACATGCAACTGATAGTACACTGTCCTTGAACATTAATCTTAACTGGGTCTTTCTCAGAATAGACATGGATGAGTTTCTGATTAGGGAATATTCAGTTAACTGGAGTAGCACTAGTTGAGTGCATGCATGCATCAACTCATTGTTAACTCACTATTAGTTCCTCAAATAGTTTGGAACAAATTTAACTCGACTTAACTCAGTAAAATGATTTAACTAATTACAACTCAAATATAACTCAATCTTATCTCCTTAATTTAAGGGATAACTCTTGCATGACTTCAGAAAGACTTCTAAGCTGAAATTCTCCAACTAATTAATTTAAAATAAATAAATTAATTATTTCCAAGTAGTTGTTAAGACTAAATTCGATTTTAATTCACAAGATAATTCAAGGACAAATTAAATTGGAATATTCTTGTTGCCATATTTCAACATCTTGGTCCCTGTAGTCAACTGTACCAACCAAGATTTTGCATGCACTTCTTCACTAAATTCACATTGATCGACCAGGTCAGGAATAACATAACTATAATTAGATTAAGGATCAATAAAATGGAAACAACTCGTTCACAAAGCTTACCTTCCATCTAAATAATGGATTCTTGTGGATATTCCTTCCTATTATCAAGTGTTGTATAGATACGAGGAATTCTTTTACCAACATCCCCAACTATTTGTGCCTCTTGAGCACTGTAGATATGAGGCCTACCACCCTTAAATAATGGAAAATCCTTATTGCGATGATCCTTGCCACAAATCCAACATGCAACAGTCCTTTTCCCTTTCCTTTATTATTCTTTTTTCCAGGCTGAGACCCATGTCCATTCTCAGATACATTAAACTTATTTTAAGGAGCCACATTCTCTTTCTCACTTTCATCCTGAGATCTTCCTCGTTTTTGACGCCATTTTCCCTTAGTTTTCTCATTCCCTTTCCAATCACGTTTTTTCTAAGGCTTGCACTTTGACTGCTCGTAACAATGCTCCAATTTCCTAATGGTTTCCTCCAATGACTGAGGCTCATCAAACTCAATCCAGTCTCTGAAAGCTACTAGAAACCCACTAATGAACCTTTGAATCTTCGTCTTCTCATCCTTGAGGTAAGGCATGTGCCTTAATAGCTCTAGGAACCTACTAGTGTACTCACCATCTATCATATAACCATCTTTAGCTCATAGAACTCCCTAGACATGTCATCATAGTACCTCTTGGACAAGTAATTCTCATTGAAAAGTCTCTCAAATTCATCCCAAACTAGATCCCCTTCTCTCATGCTTCTGACATTATTCACATATTCCCACCAAATGTTTGCTTTCCCTTTGATATTGAAAGTAGCTATCTTGGCTTTCATGTTCTCTAAATAGTCATACAATCTAAGGAACTTTTTCATCCCAAGTATTCATACTTTTACATCCTCTGATTTACTATCTCTCCATCAAATGTAGGAGGCTTGAATTTCTTGAACTCCTCTCACAAGTAGTCACTCCTCCTATGGTTCTGGTGATGATGACGATGATGTCTCTTGGAAGAAGAACTAGAATAAAACCCATACATACCAATGCTCTAGTCAGGTGTATCTAATAGTTTTCCACTCTTCAGTATATCCTCCCTGTCCAACATGTGTCCTCTATGAGACCTACTACCATTTGCACCATTAGTCTTCTCCTCCCATCCAAGACTGATATTTAGCTATCCATGTCTTTGAAAATCTAAAAGATTCTATAGAATCACTACATTAGCCTTTGCATGTTTTCCCTAAGCCCTTGGAAGCCTTTTATGTGCCTCAATTAGTATGTTATTGTTTTCCTTGGAACTTCTGATCTCTTCCCTTAAAATCCTCAATGTGTCTGCTAGATCAGTAGAATACTCGTCTCCTTGCTAATCAATTGACTTTTCCCATTCCATAGAATTCACATTAGGCCTATGAGGGGAGTCATGTGAACTGTAGCCTATGATCTTGCTCCTCATCTTTGGCCTTCTCTTTCCTACAAAAATGTCATGTTAGATAAACTAAATAAATACCATAATGAAATTGTACCTCAATGAAGTTCAGTGGAGGTTATTACATTTGCACAAATTAGTCTAGATTGGCTCCACATTCACACACACACACACATATAATGGCATCAACATATCAACATCATGTATGCTAACACAAGACTGCAACAATAACCACATTCATGATAACCATAACCAAACCATGCATGTTGTTAAACATGCATCTAGCCCATCTAGTCCAAGTATTTGAACCTAGAAGCTTTAATACTAATCTATGGTATCATATATCACCCAAAGAGAATGGAACCTACTTTGATACCAATCTGTAACCACCCCTTCCATATTTACCCACTTTTATGAGCTCTTCAGGTTAAACATGAGTAGAGTGTCACTATGATATGACCTGACTCCCAAGTTCTAGTTAAGGAAGTGGGGCCTACAAAGTTAAGACTTACTGACATTCCTCAGGGACTACAAACCACTTAGGCGCTAAAAAACTACCCCAGGTGACCAATCCTTGAGTTGGAATTTTTTTTCACTACCTTAAGTCCATAATCGCACCCCCCACACTACATACATGTAGTTATCATGCTCCAACTGCATGCGTAAGCCTACCTCCATGCGGTTATGATCTCAGATGCTCAGTTCTGTGCCAACAATTGTGAGATCTATGCCACTTTTTCAGGCTAGCCACCAAACCATTGCCTAGAACCACCTTTAACTTTCTACAATGATATCAATAATAGGAAATCCAAACTGGAGAAAGTTCTTGATTTATACATGCCCAATGCATATTAGACATTTTGTCAAACATGTGGTAAACATGAAAGCTACAAGTCATGGATGCATATCTAATCATAAGGGTCTAGATTTCATCTGAGAATCACCAAGGAGGCTCAATGCTCTCTCAAGCCATCTGCAACAATACTTGTTAGCATATGAATTCATCAACCATTCATTAACTTATCAAATCATAACCAAATCCATAGTTAGAGCACATCATAGAACTATGCAAATAACCATCATTCCAGCTTGATTGTCTAATTGCACAACCCTTTGATGGATTCACCTTTCACAGAACCTCTTGAATGGGGTGATGCCATCATAGTTTGGTCGGAACATATCAACTTCTAGGAGAATTCTCTGAGTGGAAGTTTTCCAACTTCTCTAAGAAATTGCACATTGCTTCAAGAGTTGTGGCTTGGAATGAACCAATTGAATGGTTCAATCCCTTCCGCTTCCATTTGGGGTTTGATGAGAAGTCTATCTGTTATTGACTTATCCTTCAACTAGTTAAGTGGTCACATCCCTCCGACTCTGGGCAATCCTAATCGGCTGTGATCCATCGAATTCAGTTACAATTATCATTTAAGTGGGGGAATTCATCTCTGGCCAATTACACCCATCTATTTCACATTACTTAAGTCACAACAACTTGAGCAGAAGAATTCCAACGCTCTGCAATTGTACTCAGCTATTGTACATGGACCTTTCAATTAACAACATCAGTTGAATAATTCCAGAGGAATTGGGATTTCTACAACAGCTACAGACCTTGGATCTAAGTTACAACAACATCAGTGGAAGAATTCATGTGGAATTGAGGTTGTTGCACAAGCTAGAGATGCTTCACTTAAGTTCTAACAAATTGGACAACATTATTCCTCTGGCCCTAGGAAACTGCTCGTCCCTCAAGTCTTTATATTTGGGGAACAATCGATTGTCTGACAGTATACCACCTGAGTTGGGTAATTTGAGGGAGCTTACTGATCTTCCATGAACTATGTGATACTCCTGCGTCTGATGACTATCCTAATTATAATTGTGCTCGTGGAAATATTTCAAGTTCTATCCCTTTTGAAATTGGAAATTGCAGTAATCTCTCTTTTCTGGATCTTCAGTCCTGAAACCATTACAAGATTGAATAAGCTTACACATCTTACCCTGAATACCAACAACATCATGGGTACAATTCCTCATGAAATAGGAAAGCTTCAATCCCTTGAATGCTTGTATTTATTTCCAAAAAATTTAACTAGACATATTCCCGATAGCATAGGTCACTTAAAATTTCTTATAGACCTAGATTTGAGTAAGAATAATATGTGAGGAAATATACCTTCTCAGGTTAGTGGATTGACTTCACTAGAATATTTGATTTTATCACAAAAGAACTTGAGTGGGAACATTCCTATAGTCATAAGAAATCTCAAAGCTTTAAGTTCCATAGACATGTCCCATAATAATATACATGGGAGCATTCCTAAAACTATAGAAAAACTCACATCTCTTTACCTTATAGATATATAAAAAAATTAATTTAGTGGACTTTTGGGCAATATAAACTTTTCAAATTCTTTACAGTATTTTTCAGCTCACTCTAACAAATTTTCTGGAACTTTCCCAATGTCTTTGACCATGTGTGAATTGTTAGACTTAAGGAAAAATCAATTAGAGGGTGAACTACTTCATCATATTGGAAAATTTCAAAACTTATGAGTGCTAAGTATTAGTTATAATAATTTCTATTATGGTATCCTTCCCCAATCTATTACAAATCTTACCAAGTTACAAGTGTTGGATTTATCTAACAATAAATTCAGTGGAGGAATACCTTTTCATCTTGAGAGACTCCAAGGATTTATAATCAATGTTATATCTTCAAAGATTGAAGTACCATTTTCCATTATCATTAAAATAATTGAATATACTCTCACATATGTGCTTGCTACAAATACAATAATTGACTTGTCAAGGAATAATTTTACAAGAGGAATAACTGCAAGCATAGGGAGTCTAAGTAGGTTGAGATTGTTGAATTTATCTAGAAATCAGTTGGGGGGGCAAATACCTACAACATTTGGTGAGATATCTACCTTAGAACAGTTGGACTTGTCCAAAAATAAGTTCACTGGAGATATTCCTCTAGAGCTATCTAAATTGTCAATGTTGGCAATTTTTTATGTTTCATTTAATCGCTTATGTGGCCCAATGCCAACAGGGACACAATTTTCTACCTTCAATGTAGCATCATTTCAAAAGAATAAGTGCTTACGAGGGTGTCCTTAAAATCCATGCAATGTAAAAAAGTCATCAATAGGAGAAGGCAATAGAGGTAAGAGTAATAATGTCAAAATAGGATGGCTAACCCATTTCGATGAAAAATTGTCATTATTAACATTAAGTATGGGTTTGGCGATTGGGTTTGGGGGAGTGGTTGCTATGTTCATATTGTGGGAAAGAGCTAGGCATTGGGTGTTGTGTTTACCACCCAATAGATCACAAGCTTTTTATGGAGAATATCGAATCCCTACATAAAAATAATGTAAAGGTGTTTTGGTTCGTATTTGAATGTTTCATAATAAAGATGATTTGTTTTCTATAAAGAATATCTATTCCCTACATAAGAGCATGTGTTTCCTCCTAAGAGGTCATAGGTTCAAAACCAGAGGGGGGTAGAGTATGTATGCCTTCGTAGACTTAGCAGTCAAATCGCT
>APFE031447663.1:9040-27164 GCA_000404065.3 Pinus taeda | reverse complement strand
TTTCTTGAAGTTTGACATGGAGAGCGGAGGTATGAGACTTGCCAAGGAGGATAGTATGACAGTTTGATGGAGCCATACTAACTGCAAATAGTCATGGTGACAAATTTTAGTGTAACAATTCTCAATAGAAATGGTTCTTTTAATGGAAGTAGCAGTCAATAGCGAAATAATGGATTGGGGAAATATATTATCTGATAAGTTAGAAACTGCTATTCTTGAGTTCATAAATAAAACTCGCATTACCGATAGGTCTATTCCTCCATTTATTATAGTGCCTACATCTTAGATACTCTTTGTTTTAACTCTGAATTTCCTGTGCTGGGGTGGAGATGGACTCCACAAGACCCCATGCCGATTCATATTTATCACCAGAACTTGTGGAAAGCCCATTATAAAGACCACCTGTATCAAGTTTGTAATGGATTTATGTTGCCCATTTACTATGCAATTTTTGACAAGCCTACTCCGAAGATTTCCTCACAAGCAGAGATTGACTTAACCGCCCTAGGAAACTGGTTCGGAGAGGATAAATTTACATATATAAGAGTTTTTGGCAGCCTTGCCAGGCCTCATGTTCTTCCCTTGTACATACCCGACAAACTATTGGCTAGAGAAATAGCATATCAAATTACATCTGCAAGAGCGACCAAGACTCTAAGGAATTCAAAGAAGCAAGTTTGGCCTCCTTTTCCTCTAAGGTGTGGTGATTACACTCTGCATGACTATAAGCATGCAGAGAAAGAAGCAGAAAATATAAATATACTAAATCTAACCACTCTTCCTAACAGATGATTTGACCCAAGAAAAATCATCTATAATGTATTGGAACAGGCAAAACTCACAAAGTTTGAACATAAAGAAGACGAGTTTGATGACCTATTTTCCTTGGCAGAGTCATTATTTCAGGTTCAAACACTAGCTAAAATGAGATATCATGACAAAGGGTTAGTGGAATTCAACAAACTCAGAGAGCAGAGGTTGCAAACTCTGCCTCTAGATTTACTAGCTACTGCCTCGATGACACAATCAAGCAAGCCTAAACAGCGACTTACCGACGAACCTCCTACTACATCAGAAATTTTTGAAGAAGTCCAAAGAAAAGAGCAGGAGGAAGTCCAGAGGAAAGAGCAGGAGGAAGTCCAAAGGAAAGAACAGGAGGAAGCGTGAAGGAAAGAGCAAGAGAAAATACATGAGGAGGAACAGGAAAAAGAGCAGGATAAGAGCAGCAAGGATGTGAATGTTGATACCCAGATTGATCCGAAATTGCTCCAAGAATGGCAGCAATTCGATTCCATCATAAGCAATCTGGAAAGCTCAAAAGATGTTGATACACCCAAAGCGACAAATACATAGGATACAGTGTCAAAAAAGGTTCCAAGTGAAGGAACCAGCGGCCTACCCCGTAGTACAAACTTAGACATAATTCCGAAAGATCCTTCGGATCAAATCATTTTGTAGGTGGAGGATATACCTCCATTGAATGTCTTTTATAGCCCAAAACACAGGGCTGTAGTAAAGCAATAGCAGAAAAGGAGAAGGATTGATCAACCTTCCCTGTTCCCCGAACAAACGGAGATGGCCAACGTAGTTTGGAAAGAGGAGTTTGATCCTTCCGATGACCTAACAAAGATGTCCCAGTATGTCGGAGCCTATTCGGCGGCCACCATGGACAAGGCATCAGAAGTGACTAATTTGCTAAAAGAAAAAGACCAGGCAATTATTTTGTTACAAACACAGCTAGCGGAGGCACAACAAAAAGCTGAAAAATTAGAACAGCAATTGTCAACTCAGCAGCAATTAAATAATCAACTGAATAAGTAGCTACTTGAAGAAAAATAGAGGGCAGATTCAAGTGCGATTCAAAGGCAGAAAGAATTATCGGAAGCGTTGGCAAAATTGAAGACGATGAATGAACTAATGGTGAAGACAAAAGATGATCAAATTACTCAATTATCACTTCAAATAGAGAAGTTCAAGAGTCTTCAGCAGCCTGCTGATTTCAGAACAAAAGCGCTACAGATTAATAAGGCACTAGTAACACAAATAAGACTATTGTGTCATAAAATTTCTCAAGTTGAGCCCCTTTGTGACATAACAACATCAATAATCGATAAATCAGTCGATGCTAGACAGGACTTAGAGTAGGCCGATGAGACCTTAACAGATTTTCTTACTTGGCAAGACACCAGTGAGGGACAAGCAGCAAATTTTCCTAAAATCGTAGAATCACATAAAGAAATCATATTCTTGGAAAGGCAGTCCTAGTTGATGAAGGCAGAGAGAGAAGTTTCTAGATGCAAATTGTCCACAAGTAATTTGATTGAATTAATTAACAATACTCTCTATTTATCTAATATGATTTCGCAATGTACACCAAGTAAATTGCTATCGGCTAAAACATTGGAGCAATCATGTTATCAGGAGCTGGAAAAGAATGGAAGGTTAATTACAGGTATTCAAAGTTTAACTTGGGACACCTATTGGTTGTTCCTAGTAAAACCATATAGCCAGAGAGCCGCCCTCAAGTGTCTAACATATGCAATCAGGTGTATCATTCCCGATATACACGATGCCACATACTCGGCTCAGCTCCATTCTCGTCTCAGCCACCCTCAAGAAGTGGAACCGATGCTAGCGATATGCCAACTCAGATCAAAGGGAAAACAGCCAGAGTGATGAATCATGCTGCTGACTACCAAATTGCTGTGAGAAGATATTCAAGATCCAGTTGTACCAATTAAATATCATTTTATTTTTGTAGTTAGTTAGTTTAATTAAGTATTTATAGACCCTTTCATGCATTTAGAAAGGGTCCTCAGTTTTTGTATAAGACTCAAACCTGAAGTTGCACTACTGTACTTCAGGTATATTTTTTATAAATACTGGGCCAATTATTCCAATTTTTTACAACGAAGATTTTATGTGGATGTGCACTACTGCCTTTATATGAAAGTATCTCTGAGTTGAAAGAAGGAATTCAAATTGCGATTGATATTGGGAATGATTTGCAACACATATGGTACTACTATCTATGTTTTGAATTCATTCTTTTTATGTGAATTGTTATTTGATTGCTCTTGCTATTATTGAATATATGCATGTGTTTCAACAGCATTCTTTATATTTTCCACTATTGGATGTTTACAGGATGCTTTTCTTTTAGTCATACATGTATCAGTAATATATAAAAGACAAGTGTAACAATGTTTTATTAATTAATTTGTTCAACTATTTGAACAAAGCAATTATTATATGAATGAATGTATATGTTTATCAAATAGAGTCATCTATATGCTTATTTATGAACAAAGATTACCAAACGTTGCACTTAAGAATAGAAATTTCCCGGGATAGAATAGTTATTTGTATTTTCGCTCTTTAGATTAAGTCATCCATCCATTATCACTTATTAGAAAACCAGTCACTTATCCATCCTCTTTTTATTCATTATTGGGAAACTGGTCCCATTATCTCCAGTCGGAGCCACCATACCAAACGGAAAAGGAGTTGCTAAGGTCCGGACCAGGTGGTTTTCCCTGATGTTGATGCAATGATTTTCGAGGCCTCAATAGGCTTATAATAGCTCAAAAATCAAAGTGGTCAGATTGATGTCAAACTAGGACCAGATCAAAGTTCTCGTCACCCTGATTCCAACGATGCAAACGACACTCAAATCCGAGTTTGTATGAAGAAGATAGAGCTAGTCAATGTTTTGGTCAAATTTGGACAAGTGGCAAGCTTAATTATCCTACAAATTGACCGAGATCTAGCACATGGAATCCGACCACTGAACCGGATAAATTATAGGATGACTAATTTGTCTAAAAACTCTTAATTTCAGAAAAATTCAAAATAACCAATTAGTTAATAAAAAAAATGGTGGGCAGGTTGCCACCCCTGCAACCCCAGTTGTATCGTATTACATAAAAAAATTCTAAATGGGAGACAGGCCCCAACCCCCAATGGAACCACATTAATGGCCAATTGTATGAGGTGGAGCCAGCGGGGTTCAAACCTGCCCAGCCCATGTGGGCCAACCCCCAATGGGCAGCCCCATAAAACAGTGAACAAAAACACCACGGTTACATAAAACAAAATGTGCCTAATATTGGCAGCCACAGGATTGAAACCCAAGTGTTGCCTAGCCCAATTTGAGCATCCACCAATGTGTCAATAGGTGGTGCCTTGAAAATTCACCCACCTTTAATACTTAAAGCTTTATTCGTTTGCACGGAGGAGGAAGAAGGAGAACTAAGAGAGGAATTCAGATGCAGTGGAACCTTGAGCGGATGTAGAACCCAGATGCAGAATTTTGAGCAGTGTAGAACCATGATTTGCAGTTCCAGAGGCGAAACCATGATGGCATGCATTTCGAGACAGATTCTTAGAGAATAATTCCTTGATGCCTGAAGATTCTCCGAGGTAAATTTTCATTTTGTCAGAATGATATGAAGTTACAGTCATTTTAACTAGAATTTCATAGGGAATGTGATGGTGAAATCAAAATCACCATCTGAGTAGCATATTTTCATATTCCCAACAGATCAGTGTCTTTGAAGAATCTTGAGGGAATCTTCCAGATTCCTTGAAGGCTTAAATTCGCTAGAGTCAGAATGCAACCAACTTTATACTCAAAAGTCCCAGAATATCGCAAGGATCATGATGGCGAGATCAGATTTCTGATCTGAGTTGTAGATCTTCAGTCAACCCAGAGGACAAAATCTTTGGAGAATCATGGGGAATCTAATAGATTCCTACAGGCCCAGCTTTTGACGTTGTTGAATTTTGACAAATGGATAGTCAATTTTACACCTCTCAACGACATAATTTCAATGGTGCATTTAGTTTTTGCAGTTGAGCCTTCCATTTTTTAGCAAACTTCAGAGGTGAAGGTACAAGAATAAGTCATGTAATGTTTTCCTTCATAATTGTTGAGATGATGTATTATGTTTTGAGATCCCTGTTTGATGTTATGTTGTGGGATCAATTTTTCCACATTATGTGAGATGTATTTAACTTGTCATGCTATGTCTTGTTATGGAGGTCCCTATGTAACTATGGTGAAGAGATGCTCATTGCCACATTGTGTGAGATCATTTTAGTTTGTCATGCTGAGAGGAAGCCTTCTTGAGTGAGAATTCTTGTAAGTGGAACATCTCATGGAGAGACAAGCCACTCCTATTTGAGGGTATATGTCATTGCTATGACATAGAGTCTTCCATGTACATCATAATCTCTTTCAGCATTATATGAAGCAGCCTCTAGCATCTTGACACTGGGCTCAGAGACATAGCCCACACTAGGTGAACTCTGTTATCAAATGTCTCATGTTTGGACTTGTTGAACGTTGTCATGTTTCCTCTTGCTTAAGAATGCATATGTGTTCTTTTATGCTCTTTTACATGTGATTCTAACAACATCATAGAAGTAAAAGATCTTGGTTGATTCTGGTAGTTGAAGGAACCCGGATCAAGTTTGGTATCAGAGCGGTCTTCTCGCTGATGTGAATTGCGAGCATGAACAATGATTGAACATGCACTAATGGATCATGAAAAATACATGTACGAGGCCATGCTCAGGATGTCCAAAATGGTGGACATGTTGTATGAAGCTTATGAGAGATGGGAGAAAGAAGAAGCAGAAAGCAATGATTCATCCACATCTTCTAGTGTACACTCATGGTAGTGCACATTGCAGAGTGATCCAAGATATTTTACTTATATATGCATCAGAATTACATGAAACAAAGCTTATTAACAATGGAACTTAAAAGCACATAAAACAATGTGGAAATAACATGATAAGAAAGAAAACCATGACACAAAGATTTGATTATGGAGTTCATCCAATTTGGACTACGTCTTTGAGCCCTACTCAATAGTGGGGAGGCCTTCATTCATTAAGTGGCATAAAAAAAGATAAAGTACAAGAAACACTCATTTACAATCCCTATATCTCCAAGTTGGAAGATGGACGAAGAATGGAGAGCCCATCTTCATAAATACACAATACCACCAAAATCATGGCAAAAAATTGTGCAGAAACGCCTTTCTGAACACCCAATTGAAGTAATATGTGTTTATGCACCCTCTCGGAACCTCCCTATTGCTCAAGGTGAGGTTTCGGCCTACTGCCAGGTTGGGTTACTAGTGCCCGTGATGTTCTGACTATCAGCCAATCTCCTCCCCCTTTTTCCTATGCGTACCATCCATTATATAATCTTAATTGGACGACTCCCCAATTTTCGAGCACTTCCAAACAGATGACAAGTCTTAGTAGGTGGGCATTTCCAACAGAGATTCTCAAGGCCGCAAACAATGAAACCTGTTTAAACATAGAAAAATCACTTTAACAATGTTTCCACATTAATCAGCACATTCCCTAAATCTCAGCGCTTTATCGGCGCTGATAACCCACAGGCGTAGAGATCGCAAATCACATTCAGAAAAATTGGGGTGGTACTTGTAATCAAGATATTGCACAGTGCAATGTTCGATATGCGATATTGCATCGCAACCAGACACGGTCAGGGCCAATTCGTAAAGCTCTTCCCTCTGCGATTGCGATATGTGATTATCGCATCGCAACCAGATTATGTTGGGGCTGATTCGTAAAGCTCTTCCCTCTGTGAGTGTGATATATGATTATTGCATCACAACTAGACTCTACTAGGGCCGATTTGTAAAGCTCTGATTTGCCTTTGATCTACAATTACGATATCGCAATCACAACTTGGTTGATTCCTTAAATCGTAGACCTCTACCTTTTATGATCAGCAATATGGGGGACCAATGGCAGCGTGCCACTTGGCGCTTCCCCATTCGCTAAGAGTTTTGCCACGTCAGTTCCTCCTGCCACCTGTCCAAGTCAAACTTGAGCTTTGACTTGCTTTAACTTCTTCATATGTACTCAGATTTGAGTGTCGTTCACACCATTAGAGTTAGGATGACGAGCACTTCGATTTGATGCTAAGTTTATATAGTTTCTACCATTTTGATTTTTGAGCATTCTTACCATGCCGCGGGTACTTTTTAGAGATCCACCTGGATCAATGACCTTGTGGAGAGACAAGCCACTCCTATTTGAGGGTGTATGTCCTTGCTATGACATGGAATCTTCCATGTACATCATCATCTCTTTCAGCATTATATGAAGCGGCCTCCACCATCTTGACACTGGGCCCTGAGACGTAGCCCACACTGGGTGAACTCCATTATCAAATGTCTTGTGTTTTGACTTACTGAACGTCATCATGTTTCCTCTTGATTAAGCATGTATATGTTTTCTTTTATGTTGTTTTAAATGTCATTATAACAACATCATAGAAGTAAAATACCTTGGATGATTCTTGTAGCTGAAGGAACCTAGATCATGTTTTGTATCAGAGCGGTCTTCTCACTGATGCGAACAATGATTGAATGTACAACAATGGAGGATGACAAAGACATGTACGAGGCCATGCTCAGGATGTCCAAAATGGTGGACATGTTGTATGAAGCTTATGAGAAGCATGAGAAAGAAGAAGCAGAAAGCAATGCTTCATCCACATCTTCTAGTGTACATTGATTGCCTTCATCGTCTTCTTATCATTCGAATGAGGAGATCAACCAAAGTCTTCAAGAAGATAATGTTGAATTGAAGATGCTTCTATGAGAAGAGAAAGAGGAGAAGCATTGATTGTAGCTTCAGTTGCAAGCCACAGAGGTAACCTTGGAAGAATTGAAGCAAAATGATTAAAGCATTCAAGCAAAGGATGTTGAATTAAGGAGGCTTCTACAAGAAGAGAAAGAGGAGAAGCAAAGATTGCAGCTTTAGCTACAAGCCACGGAAAAGACCTTGGAGGAGTTGAGGCACGACAAAGGCTTAGAAAATTCCTCATCACCTATTTCAAAATCGACATCTGAGGTAAACGGTTGTGATCATTCTTCCCTTTCATCTTCACGTGATCTTATTTCTATTGGACATGTGGAAGTACTGATTACAGGAAATAGCATGAGACTGCTTACCAAGATGGGGTACAAAGGAGGAGGAATTGGTGTTAATGGCCAAGGCATGACTCATTCATTGAAGTTTGTGCAAAGACCTTGATTTGCAGGTTTGGAATACACTGAAGAAGAATTGTCAAAGGTGTCAAAATCTTCCAAGACATTGTTGAAACCGTCGAGGAAAGAGAATGATGGGAACACATCACCATCATCTCATGGCAGTGCACATTGCAGAGAAAGAGCTGAGGCAAGCTCTCATTGCCATAATTACACCAAAGACAACAAAGAAAGGTATAAAAAGTCTTAGTATTCCAAAGTTCATTTTGATTACAAGCATATTCTTAATGATGAACATAAATCAAGGAATCGAAAAACATGTACTTTTTGTGGTTTACATAACCATGTGATTGTTAAGTGCTGGAAGAGAATGGCAGCACGAAGGAGGATGAGGCATGAAGGGCCTTCTCCACAACAAGGAAAGAAGCATGTTAAGCAGATATGGAGGAAGAATACTTATTATAGTCATTACAACAGAGGTGGTCATCAAAGAGCCACATGTTGGAGGCTCCATCTAGAGCAACGTCTTAAGGACAAGCGCCCATGCATGAACTAGTTGAAAAAGTTGCTCAACAAGTGAATCAACCACAGGGAGATGACCCATTCACTTTGATAAGTGAGAGATGGTTTTTCTAAATGTGTTAGCTTTCCATGGCTATATTTTTGTAAATCAATTGTTGCAATTTAAAATGTTAAAGTGATGATGTGTTTTCCATCACTTGTTGAAGCAACAATGATTTTTTAGCCTTGTTACTAATCACTAGGGTATTGTTTCCATTTTGATGTAAACTTGACCACAAAGTATGTGTTATAATTCACTTTGATAAGTGAGAGATGGTTTTTATAAATGTGTTAGCTTTCCATGGCTGTATTTTTGTAAACAAATTGTTGCAATTTAAAATGTAAAAGTGATGATGTGTTTTCCATCACTTGTTGAAGCAACAATGATTTTTTAGCCTTGTTACTAATCACTTGGGTATTGTTTCCATTTTGATGTAAACTTGACCACAAAGTATGTGTTATAAACTCGTGGCAAGTATGGGATGCTTGGGTCATAATTGGTCATGTAGTTAAGCATGTAATTTGCAAAATATTGTACTGCGGGTTTGCAGAGGATGCAAGCGTCGGTTCATCGCTTATGAATCCAAAGAACAAGGGTGAAGGAGAAGGAAGGGTGACTTGACAGACACTTGTGATGCAGATAATGTACATGACAGTTGCATATTATGTTCATGCTTTTGGAGGACCAAAAGCTCCTCAGTGGGGAGGAATGATCCAGGTGGCTCCAAACACACTCAGAGGTCAAAGAGGGCTTACAATATCTAAAAAATCAAAGCAGTCAGATTGCCATCAAACAAGGACCAAATCAAAGTGCTCATCGCCATAATTCCAACAGTGCAGATGACACACAAATCAAAGTTCGTAAGAAGAAGATAGAGCTAGTCAAAGTTTTGGTCAAAGTTGGACAAGTGATAGGCTTAATGATCTTACAAATTGACCGAGATCCAGCACACGGAATCCAGCCAATGAACGGGAGAAATTGTAGGATGATTAAATTGTCTAAAAACCCTTAATTTCGGAAAAATTCAAAATAGCCAATTGGTTATTAAAAACCAAAGAAAAAAAATATATACATACATACATACATATATATATATATATTATATATATATATTATATCTATATATATATATATATATATATATTATAATATTATATATATATAATATATATAGTTTATATATTATATATATATATATTATATAATTGGGTCGGGTTGCCACCCCGGTTGTATCATATTACATAAAAAATAAAAATAACAAAAATAAAAATAACAAATAAAAAATAAATCAAAATGGGTGGCGGGCCGCAACCCCCGCCACCCCCAATAGAACCACATTAATGTCCAATTGTATGAGGTGGACCCGGTGGGGTTTGAACCCGCTCGACCCACGCGGGTCGGCCCCCAACGAGCGGCCCCATAAAACAATAAAGAAAAACGCCACGGTTACATAAAACGAAAAGTGCCTCATATTTGTAGCCATGGGATTGGAACTTAGGTGTTGCCTAGCCCAATTTGGGAATCCACCAATGTGCCAATAGGCAGTGCCTTGGAAATTTCGCCCGCCTTTAATACTTAAAGCCTTATTCGTTTGCACAGAAGAGGAAGAAGGAGAACCAAAAGAGGAATTCAGATGCAGTGGAACCCTGAGCAGGTGTGGAACCTGGATGCAGAATTTTGAGCAGTGTGGAACCATGATTTGCAGTTCCAAGAGACGGAATCATGATGGCACGCATTTTGAGACAGATTCTCGGAGAATATTGCTTGATGCTTGAAGACTCTCCAAGGAGGTAAATTTTCATTTTGTCAGAATGATATGAAGTTTATAGTCATTTTAAATGGAATTTTGCAGGGAACACAATTGTGAAATCAGAATCACCATCTAAGAGGCAGATTTGCAGATTCCCAACAGAGCAGAATATTTGAAGAATCTTCAAGGAATTTTCTAGATTCCTTAGAGGCTGAAATTCGCTAGTGTCAGAATGCAGCCAACTTTATACTCAAAAGTCTCAGAATCTCTCAAGGATCATGATGGCGAGACCATATTTCTAATTTGAGTTGCAGATCTCCATTGAGCCCAGAGGACAGAATCTTTGGAGAATCACGGGGAATCTAAAAGGTTCCTACATGCCCATATTTTTGACGGTATCGGAATTCGACAAATGGATAGTTGATTTTACACCTCTCGATGACAAAAATTCATTGGTGCAGTTAGTTTCGGCTAGCTTCAAAGGTGAAGGTACATGAATCAATCATGCCATGTTTTCCTTCATAATCATTGAGATGATGTATTATGTTTTGAGATCCCTGTTTGATGTTATGTTGTGGGATCAATTTTGCCACATTATGTGAGATGTATTTAGCTTGTCATGCTATGTATTGTTGTGGAGATCCCTATGTAACTATGGTGAAGGGATGCTCATTTCCACATTGTGTGAGATCATTTTAATTTGTCATGCTCAAAGGAAGCCTTCTCGAGTGAGAATTCCTATAAGAGGAATGTCTCACGGAGAGACAAGCCACTCCTATTTGAGGGTGTATGTCCTTGCTATGACATAGATTCTTCCATGTACATCATCATCTCTTTCAAAATTATATGAAGCGGCCTCCACCATCTTAACATCGGGCCCAAAGACGTAGCCCACACTAGGTGAACTCCGTTATCAAATGTCTTGTGTTTTGAATTCATGAGCATTGTCATGTTTCCTCTTGCTTAAGCATGCATATGTGTTCTTTTATACTCTTTTAAATGTGATTCTAAGAACATCACAAAAGTAAAAGATCTTGGATGATTTTGGTAGCTGAAGGAACCCGGATCAGCCATCCTAACTGATGTGGATTTCTTCTTACCCTACAAGAATATTGGTTCCTCGTTGTCATCAACACACTCAATAGATTTATCATAGAATTCTACCTTGGTTCTATGAAGATACAACCAATCCATGCCCAACAATGTACTGTATGATCCCAACGGTAATACATTCAAATGTGTTGTTGTAGGCATACCATTCAAGTCAAATGTGTAAGCTCTTACCCAATGATGCACTCGCTTATTTGTACATGTAGCCAACTACACTAAGCAAGACTCGGCATGCAATTCCTTACTCAAACCACACTTATCCACCAAGTCGGACTAACATAGCTATAATTAGATCCAGGGTCAATCAAAATAGAAATAACTTGATCACAAAGCTTACCGTCCATCTCAATGATAGATGCCTGGTGTTCTGCCTGCCTATTGTCCACTGCTGCATAGATACGTGGAATACTTTGACCAACATCCCCAACAGTCTGTGCTTCTTGTGCATTGTATATCTTAGGCCTTCCACCCTGATGTTGCAGACAATCTCTCCTAAGGTGTTCCTCACCACATGTCCATCACTCCAACCGACCAGTGCCCTCACCTCTATGCTATTGTTGTTGTGACCCGTGTCCCTCTCTAGCTACATTAAACTTCTTTTGTGGCGCCATCTTTTCTTTCCCATCTGCATGTTGAGGCCTTGTTCTCTTAGGCTTCCATTTACCTCTACCTTTGACTTCTCCCTTCCATCCATGTTGAGATTCATTCATACACTTTGACTACTCATAGAAATGCTTCAGTTTCCCAATGACTTTCTCAAGTGACCAAGGCTCATCATACTCAATCCGATCTCTAAATGCTATTGGAAAACCACTGACAAATCTTTGAACTTTAGCCTTCTCATAAGTAAGATACGGTACATACCTCAATAGCTCCAGAAACTTGGTTGTCTACTCTTTATCTGTCATTGATCTCATCTTTAGCTCATAGAATTCTTTGGCCTTACTGTCATAGTACCTATTTGACAAGTACTTCTTCCTGAAAATCCCCTTGAACTCCCGCAAACTCAAATCATTTGTCCTAATGTCTCTAACCCGCTTCACATCTTCCAACCAGATGTTTTCTTTACCTTTTAAAATGAAGATAGTTATTCTAGCCTTCATGTTATCTGTGTACTCATGCAACTCTAATTTGTTCATCCCAAGTTGATCCAGATTTAAACAGGAATGCAAAAATTATAGATATAACCATACATATAGAGATGTAGCAGAAATAATACTTCATTTCATTACTTTAAAATACTGAAATATGCTTACAAACATAAATGGAAATAAACAAGCTAGGGTGATGGTAGCTTATCTCTGAGAAAAGATGTGGCGGCTACTTGCCTCTGAACTGCATTACAATGAGGCTCAAAGACCTATTTATTGCTGAGAAACAATGGAGAACCCTAAACATCCAAAAACCTAACCCTATAAGATGAAACGCCAAACTATGGGCCCTATTTGGGTAAATTGGTACATCAACTTCCCAGGATTGTAACTTTGGCATACGATCTTTGTTTGACGTGCATAATATCTCATTAGAAAGATCTATCTGAGAACTATAACTTTGGGAAGAGCAACATTAGTCCATGCACCTGTGTTGCTCCCAGTTTTCCCAAAAATAGTCATTTAGGGCCTTAAAACGGCTCCGAAAGTTTAGGACCCGAAAAAAAAAAAATTAAAAAAATAAAAAAATAAAAAAAAATGCTCCTCAGTGTAACTGCCAAATCAGAAGGATTTCCAACACCATAATACTCTTCAGATTCATAGGGAGAATCCTTGTGGTCAACCATCTTGCTAACCATTTGATATTTCTTCCTGCAATGCATAATATGTCAGAGAAACCAAGTCACAATAAATTGGTGTACATTAGTATAGCTCGGGGAGGATACCTTGTCTGCAAGATCAACAAATCAGCATGATACATGTATAACGTAATCATAACAACATATAGACGTACGCAAATAAATGTGTCAACACATAAACATCACTTTAGCTAGGGTCCAATCATCATTGCAAGGCCACATCAATAATGCATGATATGACCTCATGCATGACAATAAACATTGCTCCATTGTACACATTGCCACATGCAATCAGCAATATGCATAAGCAATGCCTATTCAACTACACATATGCATAAACGCATGTATTCGAACGTAAGTGATCAATTGATCTTGTAATCAACCTACAAGACTGATACATGTACGCAAAATATTCAAGAATGTAACCTAACATACAAGGATGTAAGTAGGCAACATAAAATCAGCATGTAAGTGACATGTAACCATATGCAGCCAGTCACATACTCATGACAAATACATTTCATGAACTCAATATTAAATTCTCCATAATAACCACACTACAACCATAATCAATCATCAAGTCAATGCAACAAGCACATGAAATGCAAGTGTAAGAGACACACATGCAACTGACATGCATGCATGACCAACACACACCGCCCATCCAGTCCGTGAGTTGAACCATACTCTGATACCACTCTGTAACACCCTCCTCCCACATCCACCCAAGTAACCATTCCAACCGGGGTAAACATGAGATGAGAGGCTATTATGATTAGATTTGACCTCCTATGTGACCTTAAGGAAGTGGCACTGACGAAAAATCACACACAGTCATCCAACATCATCAACAGAACCCTTAGGAGACAAGTCAGCCACTCAGACAGCCTATTCCTGGGTCCCACTGTTGTTCTGGATCTCTTAGGCCATAGTCGCTCTCATGCTATGGGCAAGGGAGTGACCAGCAACCTAAAGTCTCTCTCACAGGCTTGCCTGCCAGCAACTAGAGACCAAAATTGTCAGTTATATGCTAGCGACCCTGGGATTGAAGCCATTTTTTCAGGCCCATGGCCTAGGCCATTGTCGAGAATGGAGTGATAGCTTAGAATTAGTAAAAATACAGGGAAATAATGATGCAAAAGCAATAAACTAAACAAGACCATAACTAGACCCCTACTAGCCATGATAGACATTTCGTCAAACACATCACCAACATTTAATCTACAAGTGTAAACAATGGAATTAAGTGTAGGGATCTCATACTTATCTGAGAAATGTTATGAACCATTGTCCCTCATGTCAATTGTTGCATTATCCTCTATTAGGTCATAGACACATTATCCATTCATATACAAGTAAAAACATGTTGAGAACCATACATAGTTATTGCCATAAAATGGACATATAACCAACATAATAGGAACAAAAATACCATAAACATATCAGCCATCAAAACCCACATATACATCAATACATTTACATAATAAAATAAAGGGAATGAATTTCTCATTAATGAATGCAATGAACCAACCAGAGATGGGACTACCATGTTCCAGATGACCATAGATTAGCTGAGCCAAGTCTCTCTTCAGCCAATCACCCCCGTGTCATATTCCAAGCATGAATGTGTGACTCATAGAATGTTATGAAACCAACTCACAAAAAGATAGAAAAGATAGATAAATTCCTTAGAAATAAGCCTCTTCGAGGGGGCAACCTCCTTTACATTACACAAATGAACAATTCTTGGATGATACAAATGACAAGACCTACTTTCTATATATAGGAGTCTAAGGGGTCATAATATAATCAGAGCCAACATAACAATAATAATTGTAATGGCACAATAATAACAATAGTGGGCTTCTATGGGCACAATAATAAACAATATGGGGACTACAGGGGCACAATAATAACAATATGGGGACTACAGGGCACCAAAAAATATAATAAGGGGTTTGTACTAATAACATATAGGGGTTTACACTAGTAGTATAGGGGACTAACCATGCCCCTCTCCTTCAAAAAGTGTTGTCCTCAATGCTTGAGTAGTTCTTGATGCTTCTGTATAAAATTCTTGTCCTCCCATGTGGAATCTTCAGTGGGTAAGTTCTTCTACTTGATGAGACACTGTGAAATTGATCGATTTCATAGATGTCGAGTTCTTGTTTCCGTGACTACTGGTGGGCCCCAGTATTGCAGCAATAATGTTGCAACTCTTGGGACTCCCTTCTTTAATTTTATCAACCCGGTAGTTCATAACAAACTTGGAAGCGACGGTGTTCTATGCACAAGTATTAGCTCTTGTCGTAGCTGTCACTTGGTCAGCTAGCACAAGTCCTCTAGGAGCTTAAGCCAACTTCTATGAGCTCTTAGAAGAATCTTTTTAACTGATGGATGAAAGCTAACTCAAAGGAGGCTAATCTACTTGTAGCAAGAAGCGAAAAAGTGAAAAGGAAATGCAAACCCTAGTTTTACTAACTAACCCTACTGGTGCAAGAAAAATGTTGAAAGGTACAGAAAGGAATGCAATTGACTTCTAGGAAGGTAAAATGCATGTGTCTAAGCTACTTCTATAGTAACATCTGAAAAAAAAAAAAAAAAAAAAAAAAAAAAAAAAAAAAAAAAAAAAAAAAAAAAAAAAAACCATCTTTTTGTATTTTTTAATAATTTGTTAAAACTATCATGCATGTGCTTTTACCTGGCTTTTGATTGTGCAGAGGTGGATTGGCAAGAGGAAATGGTTGCAAGAGATTGGGACGTTAGAAGAGGTCCTAAGGGGTACCTAGCACCCTTCCTGAGAGTTTCACAAGGTTTTCCTATCAAGAAACTTCATTCGTGAGCTTCTACAGGAAGTCTATAGGGGTTCTACAGGATGTTCAGAGATTTCTACAGGATGTTCAAAAATTTCTACAGGATGTTTAAAAATTGGATTTTAGAGGATGGGTGAGTGAGGGACGATGCATGAATGGATATGGAGGTAGGATAGGGGCCTAGTGACCCAGGGACAGATGGATGGAGCGGTGAGAAGGTGTAGAAGGCTGACTTGAATCAAAGAAGGTTGAAACAATGATTACACAAAAAGGTAGGGTTACGTAGGCAAAAGGACAAATGTGAGACGAGAAACCTAGCTAGGACATGGAATAGATGGCTCTAATGAAGCTTAGGTGGATGAAAGAGTGGTAGAGATGCTCTGCACTATGTACATTCAACTGAATCAACAAAGTCTTGCAAGTAACCAAAGTCCTAGCTAATCTAATCTAGCTAACAACAAAGTGAACGAATAGCAGCTTTATTTGAAGGAGAACCATATATATCAACTATGCAATGAGACATTTCAGAGATATGAACACATAACCAACTTCTGCAAATGGAAATAGTACACTAAGGATTGCATGGTAAAACAAATTAGTGTTTTTGTTTGGGACAGCACAATTACTTCAATTCCAGCCCCTAATCCAATAAGGAAGAGGTGAAACCGAAATTATTGTTGACCCCTTTCTGGAGCTTTTTTCCCTGTTATTAACTTATCAAACAAATCTGAACATGAAAATCTACGTTAATCATAAAAAACAACCTAAATAACAAAACAATATTTAAATCTAAATAACAAATTTTATTCTAAGAATACAGCAAAGACACATGAAAGTGAACAAAGGAGGTACTAGGCACTTGAGATGGGCCCAACCCCAAGAGCTACAGCCTCCTAAGAGAATTTTAGAGCTGGTGCAAAGCTGGATTCATCTTTATTGAGCAAGAAAAGAATAGTTACATCAAAAACTGTCCACAAGGAAAAGCTTGAAAAGGTGTTGAAATGCAAAGCTAATCTACTGACTAAAATTGAACTACAAACTAGCTAACTTCTGCCTACAAGGTGACTAACTACTGGCTAACCCCAAATGAGGCCCTAAGCCTTCTTATTTATACAAATTGAGGACCCCAACGGTCCTCCTAAACTTTAGGGACTCGGCTGCCAAAACTTGTAGTTAACAGCACTTTTACTAGCACTTGCTCGGCTACCCTTGTGATAATTGATTTGGTGGCCCTTGAAGTCCGAGCTGATGGTGGAGAATTCAAGGTAAGGGCCCATAAATGAATGGTACACCTTCCTACAAATCCTCTCCCTTGTTCTCCCATGAATTTGGCTGCCAAGTGCTCATTAAAACCTTTGATTTTGTCTCCAAATTGACCAAAAAGACTACACAAAGCACGCATTAGACTTGTTGGCATAACGACTAACCCAATTCACTCTATTAGCATAAATATAATCAAAAACATGCAATAAACTAATGAGAATGGTGGATTAAGTCGAATTAGGAGGTTGGATGAGCCCATATAATTATCCATTTTTGGGCCTCATCAACTACTCCAAGCTCCAATATGATTTTTCCTTCCTCATCAAGTTCTGGCAATATTGTTTAAATTGGGATCTTCTGCAACTTTTGAATGAGTGGCCACACTTCTTTGTCCTTCTTCCATTCATCCCTTACTTCATTTATCCAATCTGGTTGGATAATAGAAATAACACAAAGCAATTCTTCCATATCCTCATCCTTTTTTAAGAGTGCATCTGCAACAACATTTTGCTTCCCTTTTTTGTAGATGATTTCAAAGTCATAACCCAACATATTTGTGACCCATTTTTTCTATTCTTCTAAAGATAATCTTTGTTCTAAAAAGTATTTAAGACTATCATGATCCATTTCTACCTTGAAGTGTCTTCCCATTAGGTAAGGTCACCATTTCTTAAGTGCATGTAGTATTGCCAACATTTCCTTCTCATAAATAGCTTGCTTGAGATGTAGCCGTAAAAATACCCAATCTCCTACATCAAAAATTCTTTCACTGCGATGTTGATCTACCTGTTGTTT
>APFE031447660.1:0-16612 GCA_000404065.3 Pinus taeda | reverse complement strand
TCTTCCCAGTGAATCGCCATTGTTGTGGCCACCAACAACCCCCCTCTTTTGTTTGATATTAGCAATAACACCAAGCAAATAGGGGACCCTTAGTAAAAAATTCAAACAAACATCTCTATGAACATTTTTGTTTTTCCTTAGAATTTTATTGCAGCAAAGCAAGGAAACATTTCTTTTATGGGCATAATAAACTATGAAGGAACGATGCGAAATTCATCGCATCGCATTCACCATAAGCGCCCTTAAATAAGAAACTTAAGAAATCTCCGACGGCCGATGTGCAACATCGCATATCGCAACATCGCGAAAAGTAGCACACAATGACTAATATCTGCGATCAGCGATCTGCATTGATCCGATATTGTGATGCCATAATGATATAACACGAATCTGCGATCTGCGATCTATGATCTGCGATGAGCGCGAATTTTTCTTGGCACAATATTCAAGGAAAGCTACCCATTAATCAAAATTAAACGCGCACTTTAAAAAAGGAAATTAATGATTGTACGAATGGCTGCTTTTCGTTTTTCGAAGAGTCAGTTCACTTTGAGTGTCATAATTATACACACGAAAGATCTGAAGCTTTCATGTCAATCTTTATTTCCATTACTCTTTTCCTTGACACAAACTATAAAACAGGAAATAACGTGGAGCAATTTTGCAGGAAACATCTAAGGAAAAGGGGAAAGCGCCAATGCTCGAAGGACACAGAAGAGATCTCTTCATAAATAGGCGCCGCATGCGATAGAACCATAGACTCCAGAGTATCACTCAACAGATGCTAATGACCGGTAGGTCATCTAAAGCTCAAAATTAAAGGCGCACAAAAGCAGCATGATTACAAGAAGACCTGAAACTTACACGCCAAAAACCCCACCACGAAGAACAGAAGCAGTTTTCAATCCAGAGAATTGCTCAGAAAGTAAAGTCTTTTAACTCATCAAGTCATCCGCAAAGAAAGAAACCAAAATAGCAAAAGCAGAACCAGTCTGAGGGAAACTTGAGTTATTTCCAAGTATACATCAAGTCAGCAGGAGATTCTCTAAAATATCTTATAGTTTACCAGAAAGTTGTGCCAACTCTTGTTACTTCTATTTTTATAGCACACACGAAAGGGGAAGGCAACTAACCAACTCTTCTCAGGTGAATGCTGCACGCTTACAACACTAAGGAGAAAATACAAAAATAGTTCAAAGTCAGATTTAATTTTAGAAATAATTTGCTTTATCAGAAGGACGGTCATTTGAAAACCGGATCCTAAATTTATGTAATCAAGTTAATTAACTAGCAGTATTTAAACCCTTCTCAGGCATTTAGAGAAGGGTCCCGAGATTTGTCAAAAACTCGTCCTCAGAACATGCACTTTTGCGCCCTCGGAGGTGTTTTTGATGAATGGATGGATCAAGGTTTATTAATGTTTTCATTTGATATCTACTACTGATGCTGCACTTCTGTACTCTTAGTAGATGTTAGAGCAAGGAGAGATAAATCATTGTTGCTTGAAGCTTATGAGTGGAATCAGTCATAAATGGTACTTTCATCTCTTGACTATTCCTGCTTATGTTCTTTAAGTGATTTATAGTTTCAGTTGTTTATATGTCATTATATGAATGTATGGGTTATCATTTGGCACTTTTGTACGGTGGAGTCATATTGTTTATGTCTGATATATAAATAACTTATTATGCGATATGTTGTTCACAATTGTTTTGCCTAACTTCTTATGCAAAGTGGTTTATCTTTAATGATTTCTATTCTTATGATAGTTGAATGATCTTTATTACCAATTATCATTCGAAATCTTTTTAGATCGCATAATAGAAGATATACACCCCGGGTTAGTGTAGATTAGATGTGTTGTTTCTCGTTAGATTACAATAATATAGAGTTAGTTTAAAGAGTATGAATTAGATTAGCTTTAAATTTCTCTTAGATCAGCATAGTTCAACACTACACGCACACACACACACCCAAAGTCAGGAAATTGGTCCGGTTATCCCCAGTCGAACTCGCTATACCAAATAGATAAGGAGCTGCCAACCAAGGTCCGGACCGGGTGGGTATCCCCCTTGTTGTCGACCCGATTTTTGGGGCTTCAACATGTTCTAAATGCAGTTTGCAGCTGGTCATCTAGATGTACTAAGATTTTATTATAACCTGAGAATCCATCCAGGAAAGACATTAGCTCTGAACCTGCAACTGATTGGAAAATATAGTCCATAGGGGGTAATGGAAAATTGTCCTTTTGGTAAGCTTTATTAAGGTTGTGGATGTTAGAAAATTATATATTACAGAGCAATGGAATACATAAAATATTGTAGAAATATAAAGACAAAAAATGCATAAAACAAGAGAGACACAGGTATACGTGGTTCACCCAGTTTGGGCTACATCCACGGGGAAGAAACCAATCCTTATTTCATTATATTATCCAAGAAACTAAAGAGATACAACCTAAAACAGATTTTTTGTAACTCCCTCTTCACTCTCAATCTCCTCTCTCTTCATCACTCAGAATACAGATCTACATAGACACAATACAATTCCCTCATATATAGTGAGGGGTTGCATTCTAGGGCAAAAAACCCTAAATTAAACATAACTTCTACTGTCAGATCAATTGCCTAATGAAAGGCCCAGATTGACTAGAAATTACTAGACTTTTACAGGGCATTTTTACATCTATTTTTAGCTTCAAGGGCACTGCCCCAAAACCCCCACCGGGGGACCACTGGGCCCTGGACCCCCTAGCCGGGGGGTATGGGCCCCCCCGAACCCCTGTGGGGGGGACAAGTTCCCCCCTACACCCCCCTAGATGGAGGGGTGTACAATATTCCTCAGGTATACATCCTGTTGAAACCATTGAATACAGAAGATAATCAAACTCCACACCCAATAGTGGAAATCTATACATACCAGAATATCACCATTCTTTTTTCTAACTCAAACAAGATTGGAAACCCACCAGGAATGTTTGACACAAAAGATAATTTTGGCTTTCAGTAGTTTATTCAACTTAGATTTAATTTGAATTTCTAAATTAGGATGGATCTTCCTCAATTTTTGCTGAATAGGTCTTTCGTCAGATATCATGGGAATAGTATGTTGAATAATAGAGGTGTTGTATGTCTTAAGGTCTTCATAGTTCCATGTGAAGACATTCTTGTATCTTTTTGACAAATCTATAAAAGATGATTTTTTGTCTGAAGTAAGTCCAAGACCTAAATTAATATTTTGAGGTCTTAGATCAGTCCGAAGATTGATCAATTCAAACCTCGGAGTTGAACTCTGATGTTTTGAATTGGTGGATCGTTTAAATCTATATTTAAGGTCATATAGATCTTCCAACTTAAGTAGAGATTTCGGTATAGCATTAATGACTATTTCTTGTTTAAGTTGGTTAGCATGATAGTCTTCCTCAATTATCTGGTCATCGTAAGAGCCTTATGAGGTCAAGAAGCTTATCTTATCTGGATTGTTATTAAATACTCTCCAGTTGATGATATTATCAGGAATAGAAGGCCTAAAAATTAATTCAATGGAAAATCGGTATGGGCTACAATCCTCTGGTGGGATAAGCTTGGAAGTGACATTGGCTAGAAGATCGACACTAGCATTCTGGAGTCTTGGAATAGGGGAAATATTAAACATTGTAAAGTGAAAATTCAAGTCTTGTACTAATGACTGATAGTGTTTCAAATGTCGTGACAAATAGTGTATGGTATTTCTCACATGTTTTATAACAATCTCTGAATCTCCGAATACTTGTAGGTATTTAACATTAAGGCCAATTGCCTTATACAAACATTGAACTAGTGCTTCATATTCAGTGGTGTTGTTTGTGCAATCAAATTCAAGCCTGCATGCTAACATAGTATTTTCCCCCTTTGGGCTGACTAAGATTGAACATGCTCCTTCTCCATCATTGGATTTAGATCCATAAAAAAATAATTTCCAAAAAAAATATCTAACTGCAAGTTTATCTACAAAATTTACACATTTAGAAGTGTATGTTTGGGAAAAAATTTCAACTTGAGATACAACAAAGTTTTCTAAGAAAGGTGAAGTGTGAGCATTGAAATTCCCTAGAAATGATTCTACATAATAGTTTCCGATGATATTGTTGCTATACACCACTGCTTCATTTTCTCCTTCTAATTCTGTTACTATTTACTTTTGATGTTTCTCGCAATCAACCCTTATTTTATTTGGCTTGCCATTATAGGGAAGCCACATGTGAGACCAGTCAGTTGCAAAATAACCATGAAGTTTTTTTGACCAATCTCTACTAAGAATTAAGCCATAGAACTTGAGAATGTCAGCCACAAGTATGTCCATGACTTGACAAACTTTAGGGTTTGGTGAAAGTCTGATGGTTACTTGGTTAAGTTCCCCAACAACTTTGACTTGAGAGCGACCTAACTGAACTATTTGTATAACATATTTCTAAGGCTGAACATTCAACTTTGCACAAATTGTTCTGGGTAAGATGTTAGATGAAGCTCCAGAATCAAATAGATAGTTGTGTAAGTTTTTATTAAAGACTTCAAAAGTAAGGAGAAATGATAAAGTGTGGTATTTTGATCTTCTGCTAATTAGAGCGATATCGGTTGGATCAATCTTGTTCAATGAATTCCTAGGGGGTTTTCCCATTTCTTGGGCAGATTGTGAGATCATGGCAACATGAAGTGGCATAGTAGGTACTTCTTTAAGTTCTTTAAGAAGTAACTTCTGTTGATGCTTCAATTTACTAAGCTCGTGAAAGGTGATGTTTTCCCTAGTTTTCTTCATATCATCAATAATATTATATTCCATTTCATCAGAAACTATCAAAGTTTTATATGAAGGAGAAGGATCCAATTGGCTAGGTGTAGTTTGAGTGGATTTTGGTACATATTTCTTACTTGTTACTTTGTCCCTAGCGGTGGCATTGAAGCCTTTTGTTTTGGATTTGTTTGTGACAATTCAGCAGGGTTTTTACTTCGGGTAGTGACAGGTAATGCTTCTTGAGTTTCTTCATTGAGAAGTATAAAATCCCATATTTGTTCCAATTCTACCATTTCTTCATCATCTGTTTCTTCTTCGTTTATTGAAACTTCGTCCTCCTCTCCATCTGATTCAGAATTTGATATAATATTTTGAGGTTTAGGATTAGCAGGGGAATTCCTTTTAAACGGTCTAAAAGGTTTCTTAGAGGAAGTCTCTGCTACCTATTTTTTAATATCAACCATTTTGCTAGATGTGATTTTGAGGACCTTCTGTAACCCTTCAAGATCAAAAGGATATTTTGGTGGTTTCTTCTTAGAGTCATCCCTAAATATTACCTTCTTAGATTTCTATTCTTCTAATGCGTTTTTCTTTTCCACAACTAGAATGTGTTTCTCCACAACTATTGCCTCTTTCATGTTTTTGGCCAAAGTCGGTTTGGCAGCTCTAAACGAAGATAACTATGTTTGACGGTAGAGAAGAAATGTACCACTCATTTTAGACCTCATCGCTAGGCTTAGATGTCGTTGGTATCTTATTCAATAATTTATTGAAGCAAGAGTTGAATTCCTTAATGGGTTCTTTCGATTTGGCTTTCAAGTTGGAGAGATCATAGATTAGGGTAGCTGTAGATCTATCATCTCCAAATTTAGTTAAAAATTACTCTTGAAAAGCATCCCAACTATTAATAGAACTTGATGGTAATGAAAAGTACCATGATCCTCTTACTCCCTGTAAAGTATATGGGAATGATCTTACAACTGCATCTTCTTCCACTACTTCATTCAAGTTAATGGACAACATGAAATTATTTATTTGTTCCTCAGCTAATAGGCCATTATCAGGATTGAATTTGGGCAACCATTTCTCTGGGTGTGCTGGTAATTGATGTAAAGGTCCAGCCATCCTAAAAGCCATAGGTTTGTCCATGGCCTTCGAGGATTTTGTGCCATTGCTGGTATGTGGGTAGGGGAAGGTGTAGCAGTGGTTGAAGGTGATTGGGTAGAGGAATATGTAGCTCCTATACCTATGTGAATCACGATCTAGAGTGGTGAGGTGGATGATTGATCTTGTGAGGGTATAGATGGAATAAATGAAGATGATGATAGAACCTCGCTGTGAGATTCAGATGGTTTTTTCTTAGCTTTCTTACGCCTTGGCAGAGGAAATTCAAACAAATTAATTCTAAACTTTTCACTCTGTGTTGTAGTTAACCATTAAGATGGGGTGAACTGAGAGGTAACACTATCCTAGGATAGCTCAATTTCTTCTTGAGATAGTGAAATCCCCTGTAACTTAGGAATCAAACATTGAACTTCAGGGGCTTCAGTAGAAGAAGAACTATCTGGCTTGTTTGGGATTTCAGCAACGGGTTGTATAATTTTCTGTGCAACTTCTCGCATAGGATCAGGGGATTTGAAATACTTTCTAGAAGTTTGTGGTGATGGTGAGGGAGTTTTACACTTAGAATGGCTTATTATTTTGGATTTAGTTGCCATTCATAGTCAGGTCCTCCTTCTAATGCCAAAATGTTGAAACCTCTAAAATCGTTGCTTCAACATGGGGGAAAACCACCAAGTCTAGACCTTGGTTGGTAGCTCCTTTTCTGTTTGGAGTAGTGGCTCTGACTGGGGATAATGGGACTAGTTTCCCAATCTATTTAATTATTGTGCTAATGGGGTGATATGTGATGTTTCGAAGTAATGTATGAGCTAGAAGTAATCTAATATTAACTAACAATCACATGCATTTTATCTTAATTTAAACACTATCTAATTATAACTATACCCGAGATTAAATTGATGTATGTGATCTACAATAATGTCTAAAAGCAATTGATAATAAAGATCATTCAATTGCAATGAGAAATGAATCCATTTTAACAATAATTGTTTCGTATAAAAAGTTAGTCGAAACAATTGTGAAAGATATATCGCATAAGGAATTATTCATGTATTCAGCATAAAATATAGATCATCATCATACAAAAGTGCAATAATGGAAACCAAGATTCAGACTTTCATACATAAACAATTCGAAAATAAATCATTGCTTAATACATAAGTAAAAGGGATTAAGAGATAAAAGTACCATTTATAATACGTCCTACTCATGTGTTTCAACAATATTGATTGATCTTAAGTTCATTCAACACCATCTAAGAGTACAAAAGTGCAATTTCAGTAGAAGACTCTAAATCAGATAAAAATAAATCGTGTTCCATTAATTTCACCAGAACTTTCTTAAAGGGACAAAAGTGCATGTTTTGAAGACTATTTCTGATAAAATTCCTGGACCCCTCTCTAAATGCATGAGAGGGGTTTAAATACTTAAACTATAAAACTAAAAATAGATTATTACAAAAATAGTTAAGGATGTTTAAATGACCTGCCTGAAATTATGCAAAAATAAAATCAAAATAGATATAAACATGGTGATTAGTTATCCTACATTTGATCCTTCAGATCGAAAATATCCATCATGGGCTTGAGTTGTGTTGGTTGGCCAACTTCAACTTTCAATTGTCCAGCAAATATGGCATCATTCAGTGTTGGCACCATTTTCTCTATAGAACTGGTTAGGCATCGCAGGTTCATCTGTTGGTTGTGAGCTTTTACCAAATGTTGCCAATATGCTTCCCAGTTTAACCTGGTCATTTGCCTTATTACTTCTGCTTTTTCTTTTGTTTCCTATTTCCACTGTAGTTCAAGCTGTTTTGAATTAGGAAGAAAACCTAGAATGGATTCTGCCACAGGGTTGGAGCTATGTAAATTTTCATTGACATTTTCTATGACACTGTTTGTTGTTGCTGCCGCATCTGCTATTGCCTTTTCTTCTTCTTTAAGCCAAGAATCCCAGCTCGCAAATAAGATTTCTTTATGCGACTCTTCTAGTTTAGGCAAGTTGACTTTTCTCCCATCTTTTGTATTCTGCCAAGTGATGAAATCGGGGACATTTTTAAAGATTTCATCATATTAAGATCTCATTTCCATGACTTGACTTGTTAATTTGTTGCTTGTTTCGCAATAAGAGTTCCATTGCGAAATCTTTTGGCACAATAATTCTTTCTGGTGCATCTGCTGGGAGTTAATACCAAGCAATTTGGTAACAAACAGATCAATTTTTGGATCATATTTGTGTAGATCAATTATTGCATGAATTTGTGCTTCCTTCTTGACTAAGCTTGTTCTATGTTCTATTTCCATCTGCTCGAATTCCTGTTGTAGCTTAGCTAACTGTACCTCTACCTGCTGGTCAGATTTTTCTTGCTATAATTGTTGCTCGAGCGACATAATCTTATCTTTTTTTCTCTAAGAAACATTTTTACTTCTATTTCTTTGTCCATGGTCATTGTAGTGTAGGCACCTACAAACTATGAGAGTCTAGTAAGATTGGCAGATGGGTCAATGAGTGAGTCTTTATAGAGAACATCCATTGGTTCATTTTTAGGGGTAGTAGTAGCTGTAGAGTCCAACTTCCTTTTCTTTCTTTGTATTTTCATCATGGCTTTATCTTGCAGGCTATAAAACACAGCTAGAGGGGGAATCTCTTCTATTCTCAAAACTATTTCAAAGGTGGGGGTAACAGGGATGTGTTCTACCTCCTGATTATTTACAGTCTCTTCTGCTATAATTTCTTGAGTTGTTTTCGATTGTGGAGTTTGCAAATTTGGCGTTTGTTCCTCTGTTTTGAGACTTTTATTAAAATTGTCCCATTCTTCCTCTAAATAAATTACCATGGGTATTATTGGATGTGTGGAGGTGGCATGGATTTCAGCCTGCTTAGTGACTGAATTTTCTTCAGTTATCTTCTATGTAGATTGGTTTTTATCCTTTACTGACTTCATTCTTATGCTTTTCCCATTTTGTGGTGACTTCTATGATTCCCTAATAGATTTCTCTTGGGATTCTGCTCCAAAATTGGTTTTATAATTTTCTTTGAGTAACCTTCTATACTTACACTAGGAGTAGGCACCTTATTGGTTCAATCAATAATTGGTCCAATGGGACCTTTGATAACCTCCTTTCTCTGTAGCTATAAAATTTTTCTAGATCTTCATGGTCAAAATGTAATTCTGCCATATGATTCACCTATAAGAAGGTTTTTTTCTACAAAAATATGTGATCAAAGGCATCTTCCTCATTACTGAATACTTTTATTTTCACGAAAGAGGTGAAATTTTCGACAGTGCCAAAAGGGTAATATTGCTTTCCAGGGAATTTAGGTAATCACAAAGATAAAATGTTCTTTGCTTATCTAAATGCATGCCCTAGGTCGTGTATTGTAAATGCTCCACACTGTAAAGGGAATGTAGGCCAGATGGCCTTTTTTTATTCCTTTAATGTCTTGCTCATTCCTCCCTCACTAGCTCTTTGATAAGCTATCTCTCTAGCCGTCAATTTTTCTGGAACATAGTATGGGAGGACATGGGGGGAGGTGATGTTGCCAAAAACCCTGATGCATGTAAATGTTTCCTCCCCAAACCATCTGGCCACCAGGAGATATCTGCTTCAGCTTCTTGGGAAAACCTGGGGGCATCTCAATTATAAAGCCTCTTGTGAATAGTGAGCATAACTCCATGATACATCTCGAAACAATGTGGTTGAAAGTTGGATTCGCACTTGTCCTTATGGTATATGTGAATGGGAAGTGGATTTTGAACAATCCATTTCCATCCCATGATAGGGAATTTCGAAGTAAAACAAATTGCATCCATTACATAGGTGCTCATAAAAAATGGAGGGTAAACCCTTGAAGCAACACTTCTTTTCCTTCTATACTCGATAATTGTTTTTGCTAAATTGTCAAACAAAATTTGTGCCCAATTCATTACATTTGCATTAGCAACTACATCTATTAACGGTAATGACTCTGGGGAGAATTTAGTACTATCAGGTTTGCCAAATAGTCTACATAGCATGGTCGGTACAAAACTATGAGGGGGACAAATAGACGAAGTAGTGTACATACTGTTTTTGTCTTTCTTGATTTTTTCCTCATTATTTGACTAAGCCTAGGTGCAATCTTCTGGGTCATCGTTCTCTTTGGTAAACTTCTCAATAAACTACATGTTGTAGATGACTTGTGGCTCTGGTAGGTGGTACATAAGCCGTAGGTTGTCTGGGGTAAAATATCCCATAACCTCTTTGCTTCCTATCTTGAATTCTATGTCTAAGATGTCATCTTCATTAATAACCCATTTAACCATGTTAGTATAAGGGATTATCTTTGGGCGCGCCACTATGCGGTGAAACAATGAGCATGCCATCACTAACATGGAAGCATCTAAGGAATCACGTCCATCAATTGTAATCTTCATTTCCAGAATCCTTGGTTGCTCTTCCTCCAGTATATTATACATGGCTTCCCATGTAGATGTCCCTCCCTCTCTGTTGCATGTAGTATCCATAAATAGAGGAGTCATTTTTTACTTCTTAGAGACAGTTGCCTTGCCTTTCTTCACCATTGTTCTCAACGATTTTCTCTATGGATTTTCCCTGAAAGTGAAGAAAAACAACTATTAATTGAATGTAAAATGAAACAATGTAGATAACTTGTAAAGGTGATAAAAGGAATTTTATTCGAACACGCGTAAGAAGATATCATATCATGCTAAATAGATTTTAACACATAAATGCAGTTATCTCTTACTAAATTCCCACTAATGCTTCATTATCCCTTAGCTTTAATTTTCATAAATGTCTACATCGTAAAACGAGAAGAAAGCTTCTAGGATGGTGAGCCTTTGAACTGCAATGACGGTGATTGTGCGATTTTCATAGCAATATCGTAGATCGAAATATTGAATTATTCCTTTTCGGCTTTCTTACCTCCTATTGTGTTTCTCTGACATGCAAGATGCGAACCACTCGTTAATTGTTTCAAAACATAGCTACTTGCCAGGATTTTCTATGTAAAATACCCTTTTTAATGAGTGGCGGACCTAAAAAATTTTCTTATGATATATTTAAAGAGTGGGTCTAGGTCTTGATTGCATTTCGTAATATCAGATAGTGGTAAGTTTGCGGTGTTCGTTTGAATGACTGAAATGTGATGTGATAAAGGTTATAACGTCATCGCAATTTCGCATCTCACGTGTTTCAAAATAAACTTTTAAGGTGGGTCCTTTATATTTTTTGAATAAAAAGCTTAAGGACTTAGGTTATGTCATATTTATGACAATTTCGATCATAAAGTCCCTTTTCTATCATTTTACTTAATTTGGAGGGTAGAAAGGTCTTTTAATGGTGCTTAATCATGCTATATGTGGGAAGAGAAGAATTTAGTAGTCTGTAAACAAAAAAGGGGTGGGTTTGATTGATATCTTTGCTTTATTCCAAAAATAAAATAAAAAATGCCTAAATGCTAAGTTTCATTTTTTGGATGGTTTTTTTAAAAGGTCCCCATTTATTAACATAATATTAACTACTATAATTAATAAAGGGGGGTTGTTGAATAGCACAACACATGTATGATTCGTTTAGTATATGCCTTGCAACTCCTTATCTCTTACTTTAATACTCTCAGTGTAACGACCAAATTAGAAGATCTTCAAATTCATAGGGAGAGTCTTTGTAGTCACCCATCTTTATATCTATTTGATATTTCTTCCTTGAGTGCATAATATGTCAGATAAACAAAATCACAATAAATCAATGTACCTTATTATAGCTTGGGGAGGATACCTTGGCTACAAGATGACCAAGTCAGCATGATACATGTATAACATAATCATAAGAAACATATAGACATAGCCAAATAAATGTATTAATACATAAAAATCACTCTAGTTAGGGTCCAGTCATCAATGCAAGGCCATATCAACAATGTATGATATGACTTGATGCATGACAACAACCATTACTACATTGTACACATTTCCACATGTAACCATCAACATGCATAAAAAATGCTAGATCAACTACACCTATGCATAAATGCATGTAGTCGAACATAAGCGATCAACTCGTGTAATCAACCTACAAGACATATGATTGTAGTAAAAATATTCAAGAATGTAACCGAACATACAAGGATGTAAGTAGGGGACATAAAATCAACAAATAAGTGACATATAATCCATATATAGTTAGTCACATACTCATGAAAGGTACACTCCACAATTTAACTATTAAATTATTCATGATGGCCATACTACAACCATAATCAATCATCAAGAAAATACAACAAGAACTTGGTATGCAAGTGTAAGAGACACACATGAAGTTGACATGCATGCATGATAAATACACCGCCCACTCATTTTGATAGTTGAACCATTCTCTGATACTACTCTATAACACCCTCCTCCCACATCCACCCAAGTAACCACGCCACCTAGGGTAAACATGAGACAAGAGGCTACTATGATGAGATTTGACCTCCTAGGTGACATTAACAAAGTGGAATCGATGGAACATCACACACAATCATCCAACACCATCCACAAAACCTTTAGGGGACAAGTGAGCCACTTAGACAGCCTGTCCCTGTGTACTACTATTGTTTTAACCAACTTAAGCCAGAGTAATGCTCCTCAGAAACTACCAATGTGATTTATAACGCTCCTCAGAAAATATACAGGCGAGTTATAATGCTCCCCATACACAACCTATGAAAGTTAGTCTCTAGGCTAACACTCCGTTTTTCTAGCATTCCATGATTTGAGCCACTTATTTCAACCCAATGCTTGGCATAGTGCCTAGAATGGAATTATCACTTAAAATTGGTAAGAGTATAAGGAAACAAGGATGCAAAAGTAATAATTTGAGAAAGACCATAAACAGTCCCCTAGTAGCCACAACAAGAATTTCGTTGTTGGTTTGTTGGGGCCTGACCCAGGTTTGGAGTTAATTAGCCAAACAAATCCCTGTACTATTGGCCATTTCAGCAACAGTCTGTGGAGTGCGAACTGAGGTCTCACTCGAAGTAGTATGGGAGGGTGCTAGAACCAGGTTTCCACACCCTTGAGATGTCTTAGAGGTTCGACTGGTTCAACTGTTTGTCCCTGTGCGCAAGTCACTTCGCGCACTTCCTTGGTCCTCACGCCCTGATACAGTGCCTTCGCACAACCCTAACCAAGGGCTATGGAGCTTCCGCGCTCTGCACTGTTACCCGAGATCTTACTTATCTTCTTATACCAGTCAATTACCTTCATGTACTTGGATATCCTATGTTATATTTATTTATACAAAACATTCACATAAGTTTTCATAGCAAATAAACAATATACTTGCAAATTATACCCAATCATATATTAAAACAAGAAACGATACACATAAATGTGTTAAACTTCTCTTTATTGATTCTTCCAACGATTACAGACTTGACCTGTCCCGTGCACTCAGCTGTAGGGTTCTGTACACTCAGCTATGGACTACTAGGCCTCTACACACTCAGTTGCAGAGCCTTCTCCTATTATGCGACACAAAGACACACTTTACGCTTCAACTCAATCACCTAGACTTCTCCTTCTTCTTTTATATTCGCTATCCTATACTCTTAGAGAGAAGCTCTATTTATACAATCCTATGGTCTATGAACCATGGGTAGATATATCAAGCCAAAATTACATTACAAAACTGAGGGTGGAAAACCTTGTGACTCTATTGTAACTTTTCACTCCGCGCCCAAAATTCGCAGAGCTTCTACAAAATGATTTGGTCAAAACTTAGGCTTTAAGCCCCAAAACATGCCTTGTAGGGATTCCATGCCTAACAGGCCCCCAACACAAACATCATGACTCACCCTCGAGTCACTCTATCGGTGCGGAGATCTTCACACGGAGTCCTTCCAACTCTACTCAAACTATTGCAAGGTTGGCAACGCACTGAGTTGCTGCTTGTTGGATCTGGTATATGTGTTGTTTCAATACTCTGGAGTCAGAATTGCTTCTATGCATATGTGCATGTATCCCCTACATTTGTGCGAGATTACCTTCAATTTCTATTGTGATGGTGAAGGCCTCGTCGATCCAAGGCTGAATGCGAGCCTTCAGGACTACTTCCTTGTGTCGTGTCACATCCACCTGTTCTTTCAGCACTTTGGCCTATTGTGTCCATGTGAGCCTCTAAGTGATGGCCACCATCTTCACAGTTCCTTTGATGTTGTTATATTGTTGTTGGAGTTCTCGCGCCTCCATCTCTAAGTGTTGGATATTGGGGTCCTCCCGTAAATTTGTGAGGACCTCAAATGACTCTTCCAACATGCTTGTCCAGTCTCGCACTACATTGCCGATCTCATCTAGCCCCACTGTAATATCACTAGTGCATTGTTCTGTGACTTCTGGAGGGGTGGACAATTGCGCCTTTAACCGAAACTCGATCAACTGAAGGTTCAACTCTAGCTGAACCTTTGTCATTTCCTCCTACACCTCGCACACCCCAGCTACTAGCCTGTGGATGCCCACCTCTGCTGGTGTGTCTACTGGGATGGCCAGCTTAGGGACGCTTTAACAAGCTTCATTTATCATCTGTACCAGTTGTCAATTCTATGACACCACTTCGTCGTGCTACAAGCTCAACTATTCCATTTTGATTTTCTACTCGTTGAGGACTTGCAGTGCCTGACTCTCCCTAGTCTGCAGTTATGCAGCTATCCCATCCTGCAGAATGTATAAGGTCTCCCGCGGGAGTGCAGCCATGTTGATGCCAAGACCCTTCAATGTGGTAACCGTAGGCCTGTCGGCCTCATTTGTTGTCACGAGTGCCCCTTCTAGCAACACTATGGTATTCGTCACCCGAGCACGCTACATCTATTCTGCTGCCATTGTTCCGACTGCGAGGCTGGTCGAAAGGGTATCAACCTGAGGAGTGCACACCTACAACTCCTACAGCTACACTCTGAGGGCCCTAATACAATTTGGTTCTCTTGTGTAAATTTTTGGAGTGCCTCGGAGGTGACATTGTGCACTGTCTCTTCGATGTCATGCAAGTCACCCTTAGTTAGGGTGATCAGGTCAATAGAGAACTTCTATGCCTTGACCTTCTTGTGCGGCCCTGTCTGCTCGATCGGGTGTCGGCTCTTCAACTGTGTTGACATGGTTTGTGGGTTTGTGCCTCCCTCTTCTTCCTTTGCTTCCTACCCATGCGAAGGTGTCATTTGGCCCTCACGCGCCTTCATGGCTATCTCCTGCGATGTTGTTACTGTGGCCTTTTACTATTTAGTTGTTATCTATGCAGTGTCCCACACAGCTCGCACTTCTGCTGTCATTGCCTCCGTCCTCTTTTTCGCTAACTATGCTATGTGCAGTTTGGCCTCCTCTTTCTTCCTCTGCATCGCCGACTTCTCCATCTCCATGATGTCTGGAGCACACCACTTCAGAGGCCATGTCTCTAGTACATTAATGATTACATTGTCCATGGCTACAAAGGGTATCTTTCTCCATTACTTGGTCGGGTCCTTGCGTGCTCTGATGTATATGTTGTGGATGTCCGCTTTAAATTCCACAAAACTATGAAGATTTTGTAGACAGTGGGTGACAACTATGGCTTGCGGTTGATCCCCATTCTGAGGTTCATCTCCATAAACACTCAGAATATCTTACTTTCACGGAAAAGCATACTTCACAGCCTCCGAAAGATCCCTGTTAATTGTGGGGAATTGGCTATCTTCTTACAATTCCCTTGCCACGAACACTATGGATAGTAGCAACCATGCATAGTGGAATATTTTGCCCTATTTTTGAGCTTCACTGACATTCTCCAAGAATTGCTTGCACAGGAACTCGGACAAGTTAAACTGGACCCCCCTGTGCATTGTTCAGCAAGTGCTATCACCAGCATGGGTACCTCATCCACACAACACTTGAGCATAACCTTATCGGCCAGTATTTGGGTTGCCACTCTCACTACTTTATCATTTTATCCACGATATGGCATAGCCCCTTTTCTTCTTCAGCAGCTTGTATTTCTTATTCATGGCCTCCATAATGGCCAAGTCACTGCTCTTCCCCTCCAAGATGTTTGCGGGGTCCTCTCCTTTGCATGGAAGCTGGGTAATGCAGTGAATCAACTTTGTCATGAAGGCGATGGGCTCCTCCAGCCATAAACACTCATCATGCATGAAGCAGAGCAACTACTTGATGACAAAAATTATTATTGGGGCATGGTGGAAATGCGACACCTAGAGCAAGTTAAGTAGCCCAGCCTTTTCCACTCCGTACAACCACTTTCACAACTCTAATTATGTAACCCCCACCGTGTTGTTCTGCTTGGGCTTCATGAGGTGTGAGGTCTCAAGGTGAAAGAACTTCTCGTGTTCAGCGACGTTCTAATCTTCAAATTTTAAGCTTGGCACCCATCGCAGGTGTGTGCCTTCAAAAATAATGTTGTCTAGGAGGAGCGGTGTCATGCGGAAAGAGTTAATCTTGCAGACAAAACCAACCTCCCTAGAAGCCTAAGACTTTCTAGTGACAAAGAAGACAATTAAGAGCAATCATTCTCTAAACATGCATTTACCATACAAGAAATCAAGTGTTTGGATCCTACATGTAGTCCAATGCTGTTGTAGTAGTCCAGCCTCGTCGATCCGGATGAGCTCCTCCTTCACTTTGAAACCTGCATTCACTAACAATCAAATGATTAAATAGCACCTGAATATCTCATAAAATAAAACATATTCA
>APFE031447655.1:0-28859 GCA_000404065.3 Pinus taeda | reverse complement strand
TTCTCCTCAGATTGAATGTATGTAACAACTAGATATATTTCCATTATATGTGATTCATTTCAGTCAAGTCTTTGATAAATAATTCTTTTATTGATATGGTGATAAGGTATTTAAAAGGCATTATGTGCATCTTAGCATCTCATAAAACTTTCATTTCTCTCGTTTTCCTCTAAATCAAGAGATATAGAATTCTTAAAGTCTAAGCTCTGTTTTGATGGATTTCCTCTCTATTGTCTTCTACTATTCTAGCTAGATTAACAAATGAGTTGCTGTGAATTTAAATCTACTTTGGCCACCATTGTTTGAGTATTACTCCCTGTGGAATTTTTCACACATCTTATTTCTTACATTGTGCTTTCATGAGAGGTTCTGAACCAACCCTTTTCAAACTATTCATGACAAAAAACTATTAGTGATGCAACCTCTCAAGATAAATCTATTATCGCTACTTAAGATGTCCTGACCACTGGTCTATAATCAACCTAGAGGCTATCTCTAGAAGGCTTTTATTATTCCCTGAAGCATTGTTGCTATAGGTGCTAAAAAAAGCGACAATATAGAGCATTCCTATTTCCTATTTATCACTCTTATTTTGGCCTCCATCTCTAATAATAACTTTCCTATCTCTAATGTTTTCCCATTTTCCTTCCTTTCTTGCCTCCTTTATCTTTTGAACCTCTTCCCTTAGTTCATCTTGGTCTTCTAGAATAAGATCCTCATTTATAAAGATTCATGTCCCTTTTACGCTTCGAGATTTACTAAGTATTTCTAATTTATGGTCATTACAACTTAACTTAACACGAATAAGTCTATGTTTATTTGAGTATCTTTCCCACTCTTTTCACTTATGTTAGATAAGTTGTTTGAATGTGTGGCCTAATTTTTTAGCTTTTCTTTTACTATTTTTGATGTATCCTGATCATTTTTCTCTTTAATACTAGAAATTATAAGGTCTAGGGCTTTATTATGGCACTCGTGATCTAGTTTAATTAGTGTGTTAAATTCCTCTTTTATGGGTTTGATATATATTTTTTTTATTGTATGTGCAACTTAGGGCTGAATTATTATTTAGTTTTTCTCTAACTCATTAATCTTGTCTCTCAAGTTGTATTTTTCTTCAACCATTTATTGTTCTTCGTTTTCTATTTCTTGCACCCTATCTTTCATTCCTTGAAGTTCAAACTCAAGTGCTAACATTTTATTTTCTAATGATTTGTAGTTGTTGTGAAGCCTTGTGGATATGCCTAGCTTATATTCCACAAGCAATGTAGATAATTTGAGTTTATGTTATGTAATAATTGTAGATAATTCTAGTTTATGTTCACTTTATATTTTATCTCTTTGTTATTCTAAAGGGTCAGTATGATCATAAAGGTTGTCTAGAGAAGATTTACCTTGTCACACTTTGCTAGATGGAGGCTTAAACACATACGAGAAGTATTCAGAATTTTAACAAATAGAACTAACAAAAAAAGGAAAGAGTAGGTAAAAAAAATTATGTACCTGGGATATTTTTGGAATAAAAATTCACCCTAGGCCAACGTATTTGCTGAGGAGCTACAAATTAATTTCACCAAGAAATCACAGAGATATCAAATTCGCCCATGCTATAGATATGCCTTCATTACAAAGTTCAATCTTTACCTCGGTACACACAGATGAGCCTTAAATTTTTTTGTAACCTTTAAACCCTTATGAGTCGCAAAGATTTATTTTCAATTTTATTCAATCCCGAAAAATCTATATCAGAGACAATGGAATTCTACCATAGCTATGGATATAAAAGTAATAGGGCACATAAATATTATTATAACAGTATATCATTAAGTTGTAGTTTAATTCATAATATGTTTATTTCACATGTAATATTAAAAAAATATATATAATAACAAAAAAAAAATATGGCCTCCTTTTTAAATAGTATTAGTTTATATTAAATTTTATATTAGAGAAAAATATATAAATTTAAAATTTATATTTTCTATATTTTCACTTCTATTATGGAAGATATGTATTAATTTATACTTCTTAGTTTATGGAATTGAATATTATAACATTTTTAAAAATATTAATAAAAGGAAAAGTTCAACTTGTGAGCTATTTAAATCAAATTCCACTATGCCATATTAGATAGAGAGTGTGTGTATTTCAGTAATATGTTTTTTCTAATTTAAAATATGTGACATGTAACATTGTAAAAATTATTAATAATAAAGATATATATAATAGCGAGAGATGTTTTTTCTTTCCGAGTATGAGTAGATATGTATTAACTTGTTAATGCATAGAATTTCAATATCAACTACGTATATATTACACATAATAAAAAATAAAAAAAATCCTTATCATAATTTGTTTTTATTAATGTGTTGCTCAAAACCAACATAGGTTCATCTTAACTCCAATTCTACAAAATAAATGTAGTGACTCAAACTTGGTTAAGTCCTTGAGTATTAAAAAAAAAATTCATATATACTTAACAGAATGAAAAAAAGAACTCTCGAGACAGTTAGGTCAGTTGAGTCTCTTTTTCCTTCCTAGAAAAGCGTAGTTCCAATGAAGTTTTTCTCTTATTTTTGGTTGAGTAAAAGGAGAGAGGAAGCCTGAGGGACAAGGGAAGAGTGAAGGACACGGAAACCTGACACGGGACGGTGTGCAAGTGAGCAGTGTATTGTTGTCTGAAGATATTATAGAGATGGACTTGGGTTAGTGGCATCCTCACTAGATCCTTACAAGTTGGGACTCTAAATGGGACCGGGGATCTTGAGGTTTAGAGACCAAATGACATGGGAATTGAACCTATACTATCAGGATGAGTGGAAGCTTGGGGGGAGACGTGGATGTCATTGCCGGTCTCAAGGTTGTGAGGAGAGCCTTCTGGTTTTGGTTGGTATAGTTGATGCATTTACATTACTGTAATTTAATTTATTGTATTATTGTGTTTCTGAATTATAGACAAGTGCTTCTAACTGAAAAACAAAAGAAAGAAAGAAAAAACAGTTGTCCATGTTTCTTGCTAAGAATATATAGAAGTACCCAGTTTGTATAATTCTGTCAAGAATTGAATTAGTTGAGCAGGAAAGAATTATGTAATGGTGTCACAACGGTATGTACATTTTGTTTAAAAAAACAAACTCAGAAATGTAGACTATAAAACAGTAAAAAGGTTGTTCATTAAAACACCAAAGAAGGAGAAAAATTTCCACACAATAGTTGGGATTACTTTCCTTAATATACAAATAAAGAATTTCATGTGTGTTAACATGAGCAAAGAAAGAAGATAATAACTCAAGTGAACATGAAAAATAATAATAAGTGAAATGCATATATTTCCTTTGGAGCGGTCAATAGTTGCAAGGAAAATGGAAATTCACACATACAAATAATTGGTGAAGGAACAACAATGCTGGATCAGAACTTCAACAATGTTTAATCAAACTGAGTCTGGTTCCCACACATTATGGCTCGATCCCGGTATGTCATTAGAGGGTTCCTCAAGACCCTGGCTTGGTGTCTATTAAACTAAGCTACAATTCAGAAGGTGAACATAGTCCGGTGACTCTGTTTCCCCACCATATTTTCTAGGTTATTAGGTAAACCAACTAAGCCAAAAGAGCTACAAACATTAGCCAAGATCGTGAAGGTCATGGTTAAATGGAAATCCAAAAGGGAATAGAGCCCCAAATGAAAAGGAATCTGCACATTCGAACAAAAAAAATGATTGTACCAGATTAATTATTAAAGAAAATAAATATCTATGTGTAAATCTATGAAAACCACATCCATCTAGAGATTTAACAGTAAATAGAGCCATCACAGGAAGTAATGCATTCATTCATAAATCCAATTTGAGCAACACTATCATAAGAAATAAGAGACATTGTAAATTAAAACAAAACAAAGTCTTGATAGTCGACTCGAATAACCAAACCTCCTCTCTAAGAACCTAGTCAAACTGTAAGGGGTTTGAATGGTCCTAGTAGTAGGAACCCCATTTCAAAAATACAAATGGAAAACTCGGAAGGGCAAGGGACAAATTTGTTTCTTTAAAAAGAAAAAATAATGATAGATCCATCATCCAAACGACTAGTAAGCTGTCACTTATATTACTGAATACAGTATGAAATAAATTCTCAAACTAATTTATAGGGAATACCCCTTTTTCTATCTAAACCAACTAGTACCCTAGGCGAACCCTCAACCAACATAATGAGGTTCTAGAGTAACCTGGCATCATATCTCGAAAGGAAAATTGATGTCTCAGTGGCTACAAGAGAACCTAGAAGCAAGAGGACATTAAGGGTTAGATAATCGGATATTAAACAGACATTTAGAATCAAACCTAGGTCAACAAAACATCAGAGGGAAACCAAAGATTGGGAATACTTACTCGTTGCAGAATCAAGTCGAATCCATCTCTTGGGCAAGCTAAATAATCGAAATCCGTGGAGGAAGATAACCTGCAGAATCAAAAAACAATGCAATTTAGCAACCAGAGGAATATCATGATGATTGACAAAAAGAACATAGTAAGGAAAAATATTGTGAGTGCGGGAAGAAAAGGCGAACTCGGTGAATAACCATAGAGTATGATATAGTTGAGCTGCAGGAACCATTCCCGAGGTAGGTAACACCATTTCGAGCAAATAAATCTCGAGGAAGGCATATGGTGACCATCTGTGGTGGTGGACTGTAGAGTTTACCCCCAAAACAGTCTCTGTCTTGAATTTTCCATAAACCCTAAATACATCAGAGTTGAGAAGCGGTGGAGGAAAGGAATGAAAATGGCAAGTGGAGGACCGTCGAACGAGACACACAGTTACCTCAACTACCCTAGAAGGATCTACATCATCCATGACCACTTTTCCAGATTGATGATCCAGAACTTGGCACATTAACCCAACATATATTTCAAGAGAGTTCGTCATATTTATGTGGAAATGTGTCTTCAAACTGGGGTTGTGCCATCATAGGACCACTAATGTTAAATGTTAAGAAATAATACCCATAGTCTTGCTTAAGCGAGAAGGTGTCTAACATGCCCGTTAATCAAATGAAATTAATAGTAAGGACCGAGAAGGATTATATGTACAATGATTTTCCAGTGAGCGGCACTTAAAGTCAACAAATTCATAATGCAGATTAAATGATATGATAAACGTAGATAGGCCAAAGACTATTACACTAATTATAAAGTTCAAATAGCAGTTAATTACTGGTTGGATAATTGATAGTAGTTAAAAAAATTGAGCGTAATTGACATGGTGTTTGCATGTTACAAGGGGTATCAAAGCCTTGTGTTCAACACTGTGGCTAAGCAGGGGTAAACTAGTTATCAACATTGCTAATGTGTATAGAAAACAAGAACAAGATGCAAAGTGGAACTGAACCACGAGAAGGGGGGCGCGTACCATATATAGAAAACAACCCATAAATGTGGGTGAAGTTGGGAGAAGAGTCTCGACAGGCAAATGAAACATTGTTGGAGACAGTGCAACAACTGTGAGAAGAAATGAGAAACATTAGAGCTAACAATGAAAGACTCTAACAAGAACAAGAGAGGATGCTAAAAATTCTATTAAATTGACAAAATCATTGGGTACCCAACCCTTTTGTAGGAAATGGGGACCACATAGAGATAGTTCATCATGAGGAATACCACGAGGAATCATAAGGGGAACATAACGATGAGGAAAGAAGGTCAGATAATGCCTCCTTTGGGAAAGGTCCAAAGAAGCAAAAAATTGAGCTACAAGGGAAAATTATGAATATAAGACCTTCGGTGTATGACAAAGAGTTTGAGGAAGCCTCCGAGGCCTAGCTAATTAACATGAACACATATTTCCAAGTATATGAATATGATAATAACATGAAGGCTCGATTGGCCATTTTCCATCTTTAGGGAAAATCTACTTTGTGGTGGGAGAAGGTCAAAGTTGTTTGGGGAATTGATGATCAGGAGGTCACATGGGACGAGTTATGGAAGTACTTTAAGGACGAATATTTAACTAAATGCTTCTACGATGAGAAGGAAAGAGAGTTTCATGATTTAAGGTGTGGCCTACTGATTGTTGATGAGTTTATCACTAAATTTACCTCCCTGCTGAGGTATGCCCCATATCTTAGGGAGGAAAAACCCAAGATACAGTGTTTTATCAACAACTTTCCTATTTTTATGAAGGAAACATTGGACTTTTATTACCCAAAAACTAGGGATGAAGCCATTCAGAAGGCCTGAATTTGTTACCGATAGATTAAACAAAAGGGAGAAGGTAACAAGGGGTGGCTAAATAAAAAGGGTCAAAGAAATTTTCAGAACTTTCGATGGACCAGATCCCCAAATATCAAGAATATGAATCGAAAAATACAGGCAAAAGTGGCCAGGAGGAATCATAAGAGAATGGGGTAGGAGTTTTAAAACAAACAATCATAGGTGGTAAGTTGACCAGAGACTAGTCAGCAGTTGAAACCCCCTCTGGAGTGTTGGGGTTGTGGGGAACCTCATTATTTCAAAAGTAGCCCTCACCGTGCTCATACTGAGTAGGGCACTAATCTTCGAGAGGCCTCCATGGTCAAGGATGTAGACAGAAAATATTCCATGGATTAATGAAAACATAGATGATGGTCAGGCTGAATATCAACCTATGATGATAGAGTTGGGAGGAAGCTATTTAAATATTATGTTTCCATTCTAATTGATCCGGCTACAACCTTAAGCTACATTAGCCCAAAATTGGTAGAACTAAGTAACTTACCAAAAATAAAATTTAAAAATCCTTGGCTGGTGCAACTGGCTACTGGGGCCAAGCGAAGGAATGTTGCTAAGGTGGTAAATTTCTCTCTAGAGGTAGCAGGGCATAAAATCGTAGCTGATTTGAATATTCTTCCTCTAGGTGCATATGATATACTGGTTGAAATGAATTGGCTAAAGAAACATTGGTCAATAGTGGACTGCAAAGAGAAAACTGTGAGCTTCCTTGGAGAGCAAAGAGAAAAGCATAAAATTCAAGGAATTAAGAGAGTTGTTAATTACAACCTATCACTACTAATCAACTAGGAAAGTGCATTAAAAAAGGTTGCCAATATTATGGAGTTGAGGTGGGTTTTAAAAATTCTAAGGACAAAATAACCGATGTCGGAAATATACCCATAATAGAAGAGTTGAATGATGTATTTCCAGAGGAAATACCTGGGCTTCCACCTAGGAGAAACATTGATTTTACCATAGAATTAATTCCAAGTGCGAGCCCAATGTCTAGAACAACATATCGTATGAGTGTGCCTGAACTAACAGAACTTAAAATGCAGTTACAAGAACACCTTGAAAAAGGATATATACGCCTAAGTGTGTCACCTTGGGGAGCCCCTGTATTATTTCTATGTAAGAAGGATGGCACACTATGGTTGTGCATCGATTATAGAAAATTGAATAAGTTGACTATTAATAATAAATATCCACTACCAAGGATTGATTATCGCTTTAATCAAGTTAAGGGTGTCGAGGTGTTTTCAAAAATTGACTTAATATTAGGTTATCATCAAATACGAATTAAGGAAGAAGATATTTGCAAAACAAAATTCGAAACTTGATATGGACACTATGAATTCGTAGTGTTACCCTATGGGCTTACCAATGCCCTTTCCACATTTATGAGCTTCATGAATGGTATATTTCATGCTTGTTTAGACACGTTTGTCTTAATTTTTATTGATGATATTCTCATATACTCCAAAACTGTGGAGGACAATGAAAAGCATTTGAGAATTTTGTTTCAAACTTTGTGGGAAAATCAATTATATGATAAATACAACAAGTGTGACTTTTACCAAACTCAGATCCAATACCTATGCCATGTCATTTCAACAGAAGGAATTGCGGTTGACCCCGAAAAGATCAAAACCATCATGGAGTGGCATGTTCCCAGGAATGTGGCTGATATTTGATCGTTTGTGGGGTTAGCTGGATACTACCATCAATTTATTGAAGGATTTTCAAAAACTGCTTACCATATTACTGCCCTACAAAGGAAGGGAAGGGTTTTCAAGTGGACGACAAAGTGTCAACAAAGTTTTGAATGCTTGAAGCAACTATTGACTTCTACTCTTGTTTTAAAAGTAGCAGGCCCAGGAAAAGAGTACATTATTTGCATGGATGCATGTCAGGAAGGTATCGGGGGTACTAATGCAAGATGGAAAAATCATAGCCTACGAATCTTGCATACTAAAGGACCATGAGAAATTATAATTCGCTTATGATTTGGAAATAGCCACTGTGGTGCATGACTTGAAGGTATGGCGGAATTATTTGTTGGGTAAGAAATTTTTGCTAATTAATGATCATAGCAGTTTAATGAATTTTTTTACCCAACTGCATTTGAATGCTCGTCAAGTGAAATGTACTACTTTTCTGAGTGAATTCAACTTCGATATTAAACATATTAAGGGAAAAGAGAATCGGGTGGTTGATGCATTGAGTAGGAAATTAAATTGTAGATATGAAGTCTAGTACAGTCAAGTGGAATCAAAGTTATTAGAGAAAGTGGAAGAAGTCCCACAATGACCCTAAATATAGGTTTTTATGGTAGCAAGCTAATCAAACATAGAAATTAGGAATACTATTTGATTATAGTTTAAACAATGAAGGACTTCTAACCTTTAGGAGCAAAATATATGTTCCTAACCAGATTTATGTTAAACAATTTATGTTAGTTGAGTTTCACATGAGCCTGTATGTTGCCCACCCTGGGTATCAAAAACTATTTTCTGTAATTAAAAAGAATTTATTTTGGTGAGGAATGAGAAGAGACATCACCGACTATTTGGAAAAATGCTTGGAATTCCAGCAAGTTAAGGTGGAACACTAGCACCCTGTTGGGTTGCTCCAACCTCTCCCCATTTTGTAGTGGAAATGGCATACTATTACATTGGATTTTATAACAGGGTTGCCCAAAACTAGAAAATTGAACGACTCCATCATGGTTGTACTTGAAAAACTAAGTTAGACAACTCAGTTTGTACCTGTGAGATCCACGTATAAAAGAATTGAAATTGTTGATATTTTATGAAAGAGATGTTTTGACTTCATGGTATACCATGAGTGGTGATCTCTGACAAAGATGTGAAATTTACCTCTGTTTTCTTGGAAAGATTTGTTCACGGGATTGGGGACTCAAATTCAAGTTAGCATTGCATATCAGCCTCAAACCAATGGACAAACTGAACGCGTGAATCAAGTGTTGGAGGATATGTGAATAATGTACATAATGCATCATCTAAGAAAGTGGGAGGAGTATCTCCACATAGTTAAATTTTCTTATAATAATGGATACCATGAATCTCCTGGAATGAGTCCCTTTGATGTATTATATGGGAGGAAGTGCAGGGTGCCTACAAGTTGGAATAATCCCAAGGATAAGTTGGTATTAGGACATGAAATTCTCACAGAAATGGAGTAGATAGTTAAGAAGGTGTGTCAAAACCTAAAATATGCCCAAGATAGGCAATTTATGCAGAAAAGAAGAGGACTTACTGAGAATTCCAAATGGGAGACCATGTCTATTTATGAATTAAGCCTAAAAGAATCACACTTTAGTGGGGTAGTTGCACCAAATTGGCAAGTAGATACGGTGGACCCCTCCAAATTTTGGAACATATTGGACCAGTAGCTTACCAACCGGACTCACCTGCCCACATTAGTATTCATGATGTGTTCCATGTCTCATTATTAAAAATATATGTCTACGACCCTAGACATGTGATTAGTTGGCAGGATATGCAGGTAAATCATATAATGAATTCAATTGAAAAATAAGAACATTTCCAATGTGATCTATATTGACACCATCAATATTTTGGAGTAGGTTGAACCAGACAGAGAGTTGTTGGTAGAACCTCTGCAAATTCTAGATCAGAGAGAAACAATGCTATGGAGGCGAGCTATCACCCAGGCTAAAGTGCATGGAAGCACTTCGGTCCGAACAAAGCTACTTGGGAGGATAAATAATTTATGTGTAAAGCATATACAAATTTGTTTAAGCAATTTGAAATAAACATTGGGGATGGTGTTTCGTCTGGGGGAAAGATGTGACACCCATAAGATTGTTCATGAATTTATGTTTTAACTTTGACATTATTTATTTTTACAAACTTTGGAACTGATTTCAGTCTAAGTGGAAGACCAAATAAATGTAGCGACTCAGACTTGGTTAAGTCCTTGAGTATTAAAAAGAAAATTGTATATATGCTTAATGAAATAAAAGAAAAAGCTCACTAGGCAATGAACTCAGTTGAGTCTCTTTTTCGTCTCTAGAAAAGGGTATTTCCAAGGAAGGTTTTCTCTTTTTTTTGGCGAGTAAGAGGAGAGAGGGAGCCTCAGGGATGAGGGAAGAGCGAAGGATACGCAGCCTGACCCAGGATGCTATGCAAGTGAGCGGTGTATTTTTGTCTGAGGAGATTCGAGAGCTAGACTTGGGCCAGTGGAATCCTTAGTAGATCCTTACAATTTGGGACTCTAAAATCGACCGAGGGTCTTTAGGTTTGGAGAATAGATGAATTTGGAATTGAACCTATACTGTCTAGACGAGTGGAAGCTCGAGGGGAGACCTCAACATCATTACCTGTCTCAAGGTTGGGAGGAGAGACTTCTGATTATGGTTAGTATAGTTGATGCATTTACATTACTGTAATTTAGTTTACCTTCTTATTGTGTTTCTGCATTATAGAGTGGTGCTTCTAACTGAAAAACATAAGAAAGAAAGCAAAAATAGTTGTCCATATTTCTTGTTAACAATATATAGAAGTACTCAGTTTGTATAGTTTTGTCAAGAACTGAATTAGTTAAGTAGGAAAGAATTATGTAATGGTGACACAATAATATGTAAATCCTATTTAAAAAAACAAACTCATAAATAAATATTATAAAACTGTAAGCGATTGTTCATTAAAACACTAAAGAAGGAGCAAAATTTCCACGCAAGGGTTGGGATTATTTTCCTTAATATACAAATACATAATTGCATGTGTGTTAACGTAAGAAAATCAAGATGATAATAAGTCGAGTGAACACGAAAAAGAATAATAAGTGAAATGAATATATTTCCTTGGGAGCGGTCAATAGTTGCAAGCAAAATGGAAATTCACGCATACACATAACATGCGAAGGAACAATAATGCTAGATCAGAACTTCAACAATGTTTAATCAAACTGAATCTGGTTCTGATAAGTTATGGCCTAGTCCCAGTATGCCATTAGAGGGTTCCAAGACCCTGGGTCGGTGCCTATTAAACTACGATGCAATTCGAAAGGCAAACAGATTCTAGTGACTCTGTTTCCCCACTATATTTTCTAGGTTGTTGTGTAACAAGCTAAGCCAGAAGAGCTACAAACATTAGCCAAGACCATAAAGGTCACGATTAAATGGCAAACCAGAAGGGAATAGAGCCCCAAAAGAAAAGAAAACTACACATTCGAATGAAAAACTAACTGTATCAAAGCAATTATTAAATAAAATCAATCTCTATGTCTAAAGCTATGAAAACCACGTCCATCTGGAGATTTAATAGTAAATAGAGCCATCGCAGGAAATAATTCATTCATTCATAAATCCAATTTGAGCAACGCGATCGTAAGAAACAAGAGACATTATAAATTTAAAAAAAAAAAAAGCAAAGTCTTGATAATCGACTCGAATAACCAAACCTCCGCTCCAAGAACCTAGTCAAACTATAAGGGGTTTGAATGGTCTTGGTAGCAAGAAACCCATTTCATAAATACAAAAGAAAAACCAACAAGGGAAAGGGAAAAGGTTGTTTCTTTAAAAAAAATTAATAATGACAGAGCCATCTTCCAAACGAATAGTAAGCGCTCACTTGCATTACCCAATACAGTATGAAAGAAATTCCCAAACTAATTTACAAGGCAAACCGCTTTCTCTGTCTAAGCCAACTAATACCCTAGGCGAACCCTCAACCAACATAATGAGGTTGTAGAGTAACCTGGCACCACATATCGAAAGGATAATTGACGTCTCAGTGGCTGCAAGAGAACCCGACAATAAGAGGACAACAAGGATTAGATAACCTGCTAGTAACGAGACATTTAGAACCAAACCTAGGTCAACAAAACATCAGAAGGAAACCAAATATTTGGAATACGTAACCATTACAGAATCAGGTCGAATACGTCTCCTCGACAAGCTAAATGATAGGAATTCATGGAGGAAGAGAACCTGTAGAATCAATGAACAATGCAATTTAGTAACCGGAGTATCATGACGATTTACAAAAAAAACACAGTAAGGAAAAATCTAGTGAGTTCGGAAAGGAAGGACGAATCCGGTGAATAATCATAGAGTAAGAGATGGTTGGGTTGGAGGAACCGTGCCTGAGGAAGAAAATGTTTCTCCCATCAAACAAAACTCGAGGAAGACGTATGGCAATCAACCGTAGTGGTGGACTGTACAGTTTACCTCTGAAACAGTCTCCGTCTTGAATTTTCCATAAACCCCAACTACATCAGAGTTGCAGAGCGATGGAGGAAAGGAGTGAAAATAGAAAGTGGAGGACCATCCGAAGGGACACACAGTTAACTCATCTACCATGGAAGGATCTCCATCGTTTGTGACCACCTTTCCAGATTGATGCTCTGGATCTTGGCACATTAACCCAGCAGAGATTTTGGGAGAGTTCATCATATTTTTGTGGCAACGTGTCTTCAAACTAGGGCAGTGTTAGCATGGGACCACTTGTGTTAAATATTTACAAATCATACCCAGAGTCTTTCTTAATTGAGAAGGTGTCTAACAACCCCTTTAATTAAATGGATTTAATAATAAGGACTGAGAAGGATTATATGTACAATGATTTTCCAATGAGCGACACATAAATTCAACAACCTTATAATGCAAATTAAATGATATGATAAACGTAGACAAACCAAGGACTATTACATTAATTATAAATATCAAACAACAGTTAATTACTAGCTGGATAATTGATAGAAGTTAAAAAAGAAGAGTGTAATTAACATGGTGTTTGAATGTTACAAATGGTCTTAGAGCCCAATGTTCAACATTGTGGCCAAGCAGGGTAAATTGATTATCAACACTACTACTATGTACAGGGAAAAAAAAAGAAAAAACAAGGTGCGGAGCAGAACCGAACCATGAGTAGGGTGCCGCATACCGTATATAGAAACCAACCCAGAAATGTGGGTGCAATTGGGAGAAGAGTCTCAACATGAAAATGCAACATTGTTGGATACAGTGCAATAGTTGCGAATAGAAATGAGCAACATTAGAGCTAACAACAAAAAACTCTGATAGGAGCAAGAGAGGATTCTAAAAAGTCTATTAGATCGACAAAATCATCAGGTACCCAACCATAGTGTAGGAAATAGGGACCACATAGAGACAGTTCGTCATCAGGAATACCATGATGAGTCAAAAGGGGGATGTAACGATGAGGAAAGAAGGTCAGATAATGCCTCATTTGGGAGAGCTCCCAAGAAGCAGAAAATTGAACTGCAAGAGAATTTAAGAAGATAAGACCTTTGATGTATGACGGAGAGGTTGAGGAAGCTATCAAGGCCTACCTAATTAACATGAACAAATACTTCCAAGTATATGAATATGATAATAACATGAAGGTTGGATTTGTCATTTTCCAACTACATGAAAAAGCTACTCTATGGTGGGAGGAGGTCAAAATTGTTCGGGGAAGTGATGATCAGGAGGTCACATGGGACAAGTTCCAAAAGTACTTCAAGGACAAATATTTAACTAAATGCTTATGCGATGAGAAGGAAAGAGAGGTTCATGATTTAAGGTTGGTCTCGATGACTATTAATGAGTTTATCACTAAATTTACCTCCCTGCTGAGGTATGTCCCATACCTTAGGGAGGAAAAAGACAAGATACAACATTTTATCAACAATTTTCTTATGTTTATGAAGGAAAAACTAGAGTTTGATTACGCAAAAATGATGGATGAAGCCATTCAAAAGGCCCCGCTTTGTTACCAGTAGATGAAACAAAACGGAGAAGGTAACAAGGAGGGGGCTAAATAAAAAGGGTTAAAGAAATTTTCAGAATTTTCGAGGGACTAGATTCCCAAATGTCAAGAATGTAAATGTTTGTTTGTAAACATTTACAAGTTGGATCAATTAAAAGATAATAAATTGTTACAAGTAATATAGAGCCTCGGATATGTTGTAGTGTCTCTAAATGAGAGTAAACATTTAAATATTGGCTCGATTAATAATCAAATGTTAAAAATAATAAAATTCCATTTCTTATATTGTAATTTTTTATTAATAAAATTACTATTTTTTTTTTTAGATAAAAGAAAATCATAATATACATATCACAATTAAATTTATAACATATAAATAGTAGCTATACTTTAGGATCTATTTTATACTTACAATAAACTTGATTTTTAATCATGGATATTCACCCCCACTTTACCATGGATACTGTTAATTTGTAAACAAGCTTTGTTACAATACCATGGGCCAATATCATATCTTATCAATACCACATGCCCAAATCATTTCACAATCAAAATACTTCATAAACATTTTATTTTATTTTATTTTATAAGCATTTTTTTATTAAATGTAAAAGAAAAATTGTTATAATTACTTTTGAGATATATCTAAACACTCTATCCTCACTACTACTAAAAATATTATGTGATATTTCGTAGAGATTAAATCAAGGTTTTAAGTATATTAAAAATGAGAAGACTTTTATATATAGAGACATGAAATTTATATAATATAATTAATACCAACATTGATCCATCACTCCTAATCTACCAAATGTTGAGAGGTGAAATCTCTTTTCACTCTGAAAAAGGTTTGTTCCTCAAGAGATTTGATCCCTCCAGAAGCTTAGTAGATGTAGAGTTAAAATGGATAGAGGAGGGTACAGTTAAATATTTGTTCAACTAATCCCAGAATAGAAAAAGAGTGGAAGGGGGGGAAGAGCGATGGCAGGTGGGCTGCGCAGCTCGGGTTTCTGCGTATCAGTGTTTGTGACAGGCCTGGAACACCACAAACTCAAACTGGCAGCATTGTTTCGAAAGGGGCAACTGCTGTCAGACTGGATGGGAGCAGAGGGGTCCAGTGGAACCCCATCATTTAAGCAGGTTATCCTACAGAAACAACAACAGAACATGAAAGAAGGAGTCAAAATAGAGGGATTGAACAGCACGATGCAGAACAGCAGGAAAAAAAAGGATAAGACACCAATGATGTCTGACAAGACAGAAAATACCACAGAAGATAGGAATATAGAGAAGCAGAACCGTGCAGGCACTCAAGACAAGGCAGATGCAAAGTCTCAGCCCTCAGAAAATGAGGACGAAGGACTGAAAGAAGACAAAGAGCCAAAAAACAAAAGCAAGGTCCAACCGGAGAAGGAGGGGGAGTCCAGCGCGAACCCCAACAGAACCCCGGCGAACAGCAGTGCATGTAAGCCAAAGAAAAAAGACAGCCTACGGGTGACAATCACTGACCCTGAAATCCAGGCCTATAGGGAGCACATGGCTGAATATGCCAACATTTGTAAATTTATGGGAATCTGGCCATCTGAGAGGACTCTATGCCAATGGATAAGACAGCAGTGGAAGCCAAAAGGAGATGTACAGTTACATCTGGGGGCCAAAGGATTCTTCACAGTAGTCTTTACAAGTCTAGAAGATAAAGACAGAGTGTTCGAAGGTGGCCCTTATTTCCTAGCATCAGCAGGCTTATATATGAGACCTTGGAAGCCGAACTTCGTCCCGGAAAAGGAATCCTTCACTCAAGTTCCAGTTTGGATCAGACTCTTCTCTCTCCCGATAGATTACTGGGGTTTGAATGCCTTAAAGCAAGTAGGGGATAAGCTAGGAACGTTTGTCAAAGCTTCGGAGGCAACCCTGCAGAAAAGATATACTACCTATGCAAGAATCTGTGTGGAGTTGGATGTTTCAGGAGCACTTCATGAAGGTGTGTGGCTGGAGTACAGGGATGAGGAATACTTTCAGGCTTTAGATTATGAGCAAATACCTTTCAGATGTCGGAAATGCCATGAGCATGGACATCTGGTAAGGGACTGTCCTTTGAACAGAAATGAGGTAGAAGAAGATAAAACCCAGAACAACAAAGACAAGAACAACTTTATCAAACCAAAGAACAGGCAGCGTGCCAATAGAAGAAGGAATACCAAAGGAAACATAGGAAAAAACTACTTCAGTAACCCCTTTGAGTTCCTAGACCTGGAGACCGACTCGGAGGAGAAAAAGAACACACCTAATGGGGAGGCAGGGCAAGAAGGACAGGAAAAACTTACAGGGGAAGGTACTGAGGAAGGAGCTTTCAATGGTGAAATCCACATGCAGGATAGAACAGCAGAAACGGACGAAGAAACAGAGATGTTAACTAGTGAAGCTGGGAGTGAGGATCTGGAGCTCGAAGACACCTTAGCCATGGAAGGCATGGACCTCATGACGCTCGTAGATAGATGGAGAGCCAAAGGGATTGAAGCAGTACCGGAGGAAGAAATCAGGAAGGTCAATGACCTCTTCATAGCACGGCAGAAGGCAGTAATAGAGAAACAGAAGAACAAGTTAGGCATTATCAAAGGAAGTATCCCACACCATAAAGCAATACTGGGAAAAACCTCTGGCTCGAGGCACAAACGTCGTAGAGGCCGCAAGTCAAGCGGAGAACACCTGCAGGAGCTTGGAGAGATGTTGATCAACGCAGGTAAGATAAAGCAGCTAAGTGATTATCCGTCCTTCCCAAAAATTGTTTAAATATGAAGATTGTATCTTGGAACGCAAGAGGGATAAACAGCCAAGCCAAACAAAGGCTGATGAAGAGGAAAATGCAAAAAAACAACCCGGATATGTTGTTTCTACAAGAGACCAAATGCAACAAAGCTCTCATAGAAAAGCTACGAGTTAAGTTAGGAAGAAATTTTGAGGTCTTAGAGATCGAAAGCAAAGGGCGAGAAGGAGGCTTAGCAACCTTCTGGGACACAAGGAGATACTAGGTCCTCACAGTTGAAGCAAGCAAGAACTACTTAGCACTGGAAGTGCAACCCACAGGTAATTCTACATCTTTCCTATGCATCAATGTCTATAGTCCTCAGAAGTTAGAAGACAAGATAATTTTCCTAACGTCTTTAACCAATTTTATAGAAAGACACCCTGATGCAAAGTTCATTTTGGGAGGAGATTTCAACATGATCACCTCCCTCCTGGAGAAAAAAGGAGGCCTCACGAAACTAAACAGGGATGGGGAGGTCTTCATAAGTTTCATTGATAATGCAAGATTGGTAGATGTTCACCCTAAAAATGGTAAGTTTACCTGGAACAACCGAAGGGGGGGCGATAGGTTAATATCCTCCAGATTGGATCGTTTCTTAGTCTCGGAGAGCTTAATATTAGATGGAATGGTAGTTGAGTCGAACATCCTCCCAAGCGGAGGGTCGGACCACTGGCCGATCTCTCTTGCGGTCGAGATTCAAGGAACCCCCAGGAACAAACCCTTCAGGTTCGAAAATTTCTGGATAGAACACCCTAACTTCCTCACTATGGTGGAAAAATGGTGGTTAGAGCCTTTAGTTGAAGAAGGGTCCAAAATTTTCAATCTACAAAAGAAACTAAAAAACATCAAAATGAGATTAAAGGACTGGAACAAAACAGTTTTTGGAAATATATTTCAGGAGAAAGTTATCATCGAACACAAGCTGGAACAAATTGACAAGGACGGGGCAGCAGGCTGCAGAGATGAGGAAACCTGTGCACAAGAAAAAGAGCTTACTCAACAATGGCACAACAGATGTAAGCAGGAAGAATCCTTATGGAAGCAGAAATCAAGAATCCTTTGGCTGAAGGAAGGGGAGCAAAATACCAAATTTTTCCACAGATCAGCCATGGACTACAGAAGTGCTAATAAAATCCTAGAACTAAAAAATAGTGAGGGTGAACTCCTTAGGAATCACAACGAGATTTCAGCCTTACTATCGGATCACTTTGGCCTCATAGCGCAAGAACCAGAGATCAACAGAGAGGCAGCCATCAAAGAAATAACTAATGCCATACCCAAATCAATCACAGAGGAGCAGAACTGGGCCCTAAGAAGAACAATCACTATGGAAGAGGTCGAGGAGGCAGTTAGGAGTATGCCCAGCGTCAAAGCTCCTGGGCCGGATGGGTTCACCATTAACTTATATAAAGCCTACTGGAACATTGTAAAGCAAGACATATGGGAGATCGTGGAAGACTCAAGACGATCCAAAACGATCCTAAAATCTCTAAACTCAACCTTCATTGCTCTTGTTCCCAAAGTAGAGTAAGCTAATACACCAGAAAAGTTCAGACCTATAGCCCTCTGCAATGTCATCTACAAGATCATTTCAAAAGTCATAGCCAACAGGCTGAAGGTGATCCTCCCTGGCATCATCTCGCAAGAACAGTCTGGCTACGTGGAAGGAAGGCAGATTCTAGACAACATTTTGCTTGCCCAGGAGATGATTCACTCTCTTCATTCGCGGAAAGAAGCAGGAATGCTCATGCAGTTAGATCTTTCTAAAGCTTATGACAAGGTAAGTTGGTCTTACCTGGAAGCAGTTTTAGAGGCTTTTGGTTTCAGTAAACAATGGATCAAATGGGTTTTAGCCCTCATTAAATCTCCTAGATACTCTATCCTTGTGAATGGAGCCCCCTCTGCTCCCTTCAGCCCTTCCAGAGGCATCAGACAGGGGGACCCTCTATCCCCTTTCTTGTTTGTCATTCTAATGGAGGGCTTAAGCAGATTAATTGCAAAGAAAAAAGCAGAAGGTCAAATTAGAGGTCTACAACCTATCAGATCCAGTCCAGCCACCACTCATCAACAGTTTGTGGATGATACCATGTTACATGGTACCCCCACAGTTAAAGAAGCTTTGGCTTATAGAGACATTCTTAATATTTTTAGTAAAGCTTCGGGAATGGAGATAAATTTTTCCAAATCCACCATATTCTTCTTCAATACGCATCAGGCTATCCAATCTCATCTTTCTAGGCTGTTGGGGTTTAAAATTGGATCCTTACCTTAAAGATATCTTGGTGCCCCCCTGACTCTCAAACCGTGGCAAAAGGTTCACTGGGAGAAAGTCCTAGCCAGTATGGAGAGGAAATGCAAACATTGGACTAACAGGGCTCTGAATTTTGCAGGTAGATTAATTCTAACAAAAGCGGTCTTGCAGGCTATCCCTCAGTACATGCTTTCAATTTTGCCTGCTCCGAAAGGAATCCTAGATCAAATGAGAAACATCCAGCGCTCCTTCTTATGGAGTGGAAACAGTGAAAAGAAGAAATGGTCGCTGGTTGCCTGGAAGAAACTGTGTAAACCTAAGGACAGGGGAGGTCTGAACTTGGTTGATCCCTCAGTGGTTAACAGAATCTGCGGAGCCAAAATATGGTGGAAGTGGATCTCAGACACGACCCTACCTTGGGCCACTCTGTGGAAGGAAAAGTACAGGCCAAATAGCTCCAATCTAGAACTAATAAGAATGCAGGAAACCCCCAACGGATCACCAATATGGAATCATGCCCAAGCCAACAGGAGTATTGTCCAGGACTATAGCTTCTGGGAGATAAGAAATGGAACTCAAGCACTCTTCTGGGAGGATGCCTGGCAGTAGTCCCCGAAATTAGACACCCCTCTACTCCAACCATTGAAGCAACACACTCAAAATGAGGGCAATTTCAGAGTCAACCAATACTGGAACCCAACTAGTGAAGACCCGGAGTGGAGGGAATGGACTATTTTCAACCCCACCCACAACGAAGACATACAAGAAACCATTCAAGCTTTAAATCAACAAATCCTCAAGAGAAAAATTCGAATGGCTACTGAAAATGATAAGCTTATATGGGGACCGAAAGGCAACGGGGATTTCTCCCTAAAAGAAGCAAGGAGCATCATAGAGAGGGACGAACAGCCTGATATTATGCCCTGGACCGATAAAGTTTGGGACAGTCTTCAATAGCCGAAAATTAGAACTTTTCTTTGGCTTCTTATGCAGAAGAAAACTCTAACATGGGAAAACCTATTGAAAAAAGGGTTTAGGGGACCCTCTAGATGTCCTATGTGCCTGAAGGAGGCGGAAACAATGAATCATCTTTTTAATTCCTGTGATTGGGCGTCCCAGCTTTGGCACTGGATGGAAGAAATTCTAGAAGCATCTGATCGGAAGAGGGACTCCATTTAGGAGACCATCATCAACTGGAGGGGAAACTTTTCTAGAATTCGCAGAGTGGATAGTATATGGAAATGCACCCCGGGCTTTATAGCATGGACAATATGGAAAGAGAGGAATCGAAGAATTTTCACGGAGGAAGTCAGAAACATAGAATTTGCAAAAGAATCTATAACTATTAATATTAGACAGCTAATACAGGCAAAATGCAAAGCAGATTCAAATGAAAAACCCACGGATCAGGACTTACGCATATTAAAGAGGTTTCAATTGGAGGCTTCCAGCAATCAACCAACGTGGGGAAACAGAGAACATCCCTCATCACAACTTCAGAGATGGCAACGGCCACCAGAGGGCGGCCTAAAATTGAATTTTGACGGGGCTTCGAGGGGCAACCCAGGTATAGCAGGTATCGGAGGCGCCATTCAGAATCAAGATGGATACATAATCCATATTTATTGCAGGGCGCTGGGAGAATGCACAAACAATGAAGCAGCGTTTGCTGCGCTTGAGCAAGGATTAAAGATTCTAAGAACCATCAGACGAGGAAATTTCATAGTGGAGGGGGATTCTTCCTTGGCCATCTCGGCAGCTAAACGCCTTCAAGCAGGCACAAAAACCAGTAAGGTAACCAAACATTGGAGGCTGGCTAAGGCAACTGAAAGTATAGCGGAGATGTTAGTAGAAATGAGAGGCATAGTTTTCCAATCAGTAAGAAGAAAGGCGAATGGGTTGGCAGACTTCTTGGCAAACCATGGTGCTGACAACCCGAACTTAATCACGAACAGCTGTTGGCAGGAGGTAGACTGCCCAATCCTCAAGGTGACATGTGCACAGCTGGTAGAGAAGGATTCAAACCAAGCCGATCCAACCTAGCTGGTGACGGCTTCAGGTTACGGTACCGGAATTTTGATGAAACCGGTATCAGTAGTAATCATCACCAAAGCAATGGAATGACAGGACTTCTCGGGAGGTGGATCTCCTGGCGGCGGCAGGCCAGCCAGACGATCGATCATTACAGATCAAGCCACAAAACTTATAGCATCAGCAATATCAAAATCAAGACACTTGGAAGGGATCCGTATAGAAAGACATCAATAACATTTACGCTGATTTCTAAAGAGGCGGGGTGGATCGAGGCACAGCGCATGAGCAACCGATATGCAGGCAAACAGGGTATGTCCGATACAACCATCAACCATAGCAATTGATCAAATGTACAGGACACTTGGCATAAGGCTAATTGGATTATGAGCAGCCACTTCCATTCTAATTCGACCTGCAACGGCCTTGCTTGTGTGAACCTCAATCAAATTTATTGCAATAGTACCCCTACCTACAACGGGAGTAAGGCTAAGCTCAGGAAGGTTCACAAACGAAAACACTATAAAGCAGGGGGTATCTCCCCTGTTTTCTCCACAGCTTCTCATAATAGTGTCAAGCACGCATCTGTGAACGGTAATTGCATTAGCTGGGAGGAGCATAGAGAGACAGATATGGACGCGGGAGGATGCCGCTGTGCTGCTACAAATCAGGACCTCCTAGAGGTGAAGAGAGGCTATGAGACCCGTGCAAAAACTAAGAACAAGCGCAAGGTTTCTGATTTGGAGACTAAGGTCAAGCAGGCGGAAGAAGGGCGCACGGAGGAGGAGATTGCAGAGGAGGTGGATTGGTTGAAGGATCCGGGAACCCCCTCGAAAAGGGCTACTCAGTTTGTTAGAACAAAGGCAGAGAGTTGGTGAACCAAGATGCTCATCGCCAAATCTCTGGAATCGGTCGAGAAGGAGAAGCAGCATATCGTGACTGAAGTGAACCTCACGGAGGCTCAGATGGCAAAAGTTATTGACTACAACAACTCGCTGGATGGCCGAATCACCACTGTGCATGAAGCCATTCAAACAGTCAACAGGAAGCTCACTCTGCTCATAAGGCTTCTGAGAGATACTATCAACCCTGCTCCTGGCACTCCGCAGCCGGCCACAACTGAGGTGCAGGAGAACGAATCGATGGCAGCCGTGCAAGCAAGGATGGACAGTCACAGGCGGCAGATGGGTCTGGATACCATCAGTCAAATGGGAAAGTTTATCTAGGGTAGTCCCTTTTTTTGTTTTCTTCGGCCTTATCTATGTTTCGGCCTAAGTCTGTCTATGTTAATGTCATGAAATGTAAGGTCTCGGCAGTCTCGGTTTATAGGAATAAGCTCAGCTCGAGCCACCCTGCGTGGTGTGCTTCATGCAGTTTTCTTTTTCTGAACTCTCTGAGCAGGTGTTTGGTTATGGTTCATTGTTCATCCCTGCTTTCGATCTGCCACAGCAGATTTTTTGTACTATATTTTGTTATATAATATAAACTTCTGACTTACCCAAAAAAGATGGTAGATTGTGAGAATGTGTTGTAAAGAAGGTGCTCATTAATGTCAAATAATTGATGCCAAGTATTTGCAAAGGTGTTGTCATTAGTTCATTGATGTCATGGGTGTCAATGGTGTTTTATCTAGATCAAAGGTATTGCAATGGAAAAAGCATAAAAGATTGCAAGAAGAAGAAAGATCAACACACTTATGGAAAAGGTGTTACAAGGCTCAGATGTTTTCAAGCAGATTGGTGAACAATAGTGGTGGATCTAATTGGTAAAGGTGCAAAGAATTTGGCATCATTTCTTATATAGCAATTCACCTCAAATGCAGTTGCATCACTCAGATGGATAGTGTTAGGGTCCCACCCTAACCCCCTTATTCATGTCATGGGATCACGTCATAGTCAAGAGTCAATAAAGCCCATATTAATATTTGTAAGTGGTTAACCTAGTTTATGTTGCAAATGGGACCACAATTAGTTGTAAATGGGCGCGTAGTAATTAAATAAAGTGTAAAAATGGGCGTAGTATTAATTCAGATGGTATTAATTAAACACCCACGTATTGGGCCGTGGCCTATTGCATTGTAGGAGTCATATATAAAGGATAGAGGACTCCCTGCGAGGAGCATCGTGTCTTTGTTTTGTAATTCGAGCTTCTGCTCTATTGGAGGTTTCCCCCTCGAAGAGGCCTGTGAACATTTCTCTCTGAGTAATAAAATCTTTGCTATTCTGTGTTCTGGGTATATTTTCTTAACATATTCTGCGTTCTCGGTATTTTTCCACGCATATTCTCGGTTCGGTATTGCTTTGCAGGTTAAGAAGCATAACAGATAGAGCTCTGAAAGATATTTTCAGTGGTATGTGGAAGTTCAAAAATGGCCTCCTGGAATCAAAGTTATGGGCAGTCAAAGGCAAGTTTCCCAAAAGTCAAAGTTGCAGAGCTAAGTTGGTGGAGGACCTTTTGAGGAAGTTTAGTCTCACAATGTTCCCAAACACGGTGGAACTCTTGGCGAAGGACAATTGTTAAACCCTGTACAAGTACATTGGTCGATGAGTGTCATGCGTCCCCTATGAGTTAACAAGAAAAATGCACGAGGCTATAGATGTCTAAGAGTTAATGTTGTGTGGCGGGGGGGGGCGGTGGTGGTCCGTTATTGGTAGTATTATTATATCGACGATTATGAGATCGACAACTCTAGTTAATAGTGGGACCCCCTCCCCTTTTACCACCAAACCAGACAAGAGGGGTCCATGAAGAACCATGTCGGTAAGCATAGTGTGAACGTGGCTCTACAAGCAAAGTGACGAAAGTGTGGTGCAGCCCATATAACACATCATCCCAAAGGATTCAAAGCAATGCACTAAGTTGAGCATCTGGGATGATGCAAGCTCGAGAGAACATGGAGCAACAACAATAGAGAAGAGCAACATGCAACAAAGGTTTATATTGGCAGAAGTTTAAACAACAAAGGTCCCACAACCACATCATCTCAACAAGAGGGTACCCTAGATGGTTTCAAAGGGCACACAAGATTTGAAGCATAGGATGATGCAAGCGCATGGTAGTGTGGCAAAGCATAGCAACAATATAACCCAATAGAAAAGAAGTTTTGCTCACGTGACAGTCGCATAAGTGTAAAGGCTTGAATCCGATGGTTTTTCCTTTGAAATTTTAACAAAGGAAATCGATGAAAAATAAAGGCCCAAACCCATTTCTCTCTCCTCACTGAAAGACTGATGGTGCCATATGATTAGCCTGTATAGGCAACTTGGCATGCACATGTGGCAAGATGACATCATCATGACATCAATATAGAGGACACATGGCATACATATTCTATTTTTTTGGGCACCCTAGTGAGCCAAATCTGAGTGACATGTGTCACCACTCATATGGCATCACATGGCATTAGTGACATTAACATGATGACAACCCGGAAGGTTTTGAGCAGTGCACAAGCAAAGGGTGTGGATTGACTTGGCGTCAGGTGCTTGTGACAGAAAACTCACTCGGGCTAGCATTTGATTGCTCCACAAGCACAAGGCTGGTACCCACCAAGATAGCTCATCCTGGTCCCCAAACCTTGGAGGTAATATAAGTGTGCTCAAAGAAGGAACATCGATATGACAAAGCATTGGGACACGATGACAGAATAATATGGCAAATAAAGAGCTAATGGAGGAAGGCACATGGCGATCCCACAGTGAAAAGGTCATCTTGGAGGATTAATCCATGAAGGGAAAATAAAGGTGCACAAAGGAAATTGGTCGAGATGACGTGCCTGATAGACGAAAATATGGCCAACAAGTGATGTTTCATCAAGTAATGGAGAGTGCGTTAGGACACGATGTTATTGTGGTTCTATGTGTATTATGATTGAATGCCTTCAGGCTAATTGTAATATAAATAATTTCAGGTGAAAAAAATAAAAATTCTTAGTGCCTTAAGTATGAATGGGTTGGTAGCTGATCAAAAGAACCAAGGGCCAACAGAAAAATTATATGCAGTTAAATAAAGCACTTTGGAGATTACAAAACATATATTATATTTGGTAATGTTTTTTATTGAGCCTTCGGGATTTGGCATGAAATGAGTCAGTAGCTTTTGGATTTTGGTAGTTATGCCAAACATAACAGCAAAGCGCTAAAGCTTGATAACACATGCATGAATGAGTTGGCAACATTATTGGCAGCATGAACCAAATTAGTGGCAAATTTGGAAATTCCACTAAAGTTGGAGCTCGCTAAAATTAGAAGAACCTCTTCTAAATCCTGTAACTCACCAGATTTGAAGAAAACAATAGTTTAACTTAGTTTTTCTCAAAGAAACAACAAACTAGAGTTTGAAGACTTGAAGAGCACATTTTAATGACTTGACAAAAGAAAGAAAAAAATAAAAGATTCATGTAAGCATTCAAGAGACAGTTAACTGAAGTCTCAATCCAAAAATATTAGTCCAAATTCCTTCATAAGCATAATCGAATTTTCAAAGTGTGTGTGTGTGCGCGCGTACGCAAGAGTGCAACCGTTTCGGCTGGAAGAGGTGAGTGAGAGGTTTTTGGTGCAACGAGATGCATAATGTTGTTATGCATACCAATTTTGGTGTCTTAAAGGTGTTGAGAAGGCATAGAATGAATTGGTGAAGGATGTTTTAGAGTAATTAGCAAAGAGGCTTGATGTTATTAGTGTGTATGGATGTTTTGATCATTAATCAGTAATTGTTGAAGGTGTTTCGGTGATTAGTTCAGTAATCAGAGAGTTGTTGAAGGTGTTTTGGTGATTAGTTCAGTAATCAGAGAGTTGTTGAAGGTGTTTAAATGGTGGTTTTGGTGAGCAGTTAAGGTAAGAAGTTTATGAAAGAAAGTGGCCTATTGATTTGAGATTAAAAATGGATGAAAGATGGATCAATAGGTCCAACAAGTGGTATCTTGCATTTCAAGGGAAAGAGTCCCTTTCAACAATGGATGATAAACAAGCAGACGCAAGAGTCCCTTTCAACAGTTATTGATAAATGAGAAGAGGAAGGAGTCCCTTTTAGTGAAAATTGATAAATGAGCAGGGGCAATAGTCTTTTTCAGTGAAAACTAATAAACGAATAGGGATAGAAGTTCCTTACTATAGCAGATGAATAAACCTACAAGTAGAAGCTTGTGGGGTAGTGATGTAATATCAAGTTGAAGTTTGTATTTACCAAATAAATAAAGGGAAGAGTGGTGTCTTATATATATGTTGCACATGTGTATGACAATGATTATAAAGTTGTGTCTTACATGATTAAGTTGTGTTAATAATTTATGAGTGATTGCTAAAGGGATTGTGATCTAGTATGCCTATGATACTAGCATGATCCAGGATCTTTATTTTGGTTGACGTTAACACAATTGCATGAAAGAGCATGTAAAAACCATATGTGCAAACACTTAAGGAATAAGAAACATAAAGGAGTCCATAAAGATAATGCACACAATGTTTGATAACGGAGTTCATCCAATGTGGACAACATCTCTGGGCCCTGCTTCAATAGTGGGGAGGCATCTTACCAAAAGGAAAGGCAAGTACATGGAAAAATACATCATTATACCTCCAATCCTAAGAGTGACCTGAAATTCCATTACTCAAAACACAACAACCACAACACCAACAGATCCATCTCGTTCTTTTGAGACTTTTGACTATAAACATGACCAACTTTTTAAAGGTGCATTGTTGTCTTGAACTTCATACCTAACAATTAATGAAACATGTGGGATTATTCCATGAGCCCTAAGTTTTGTTGCTTAGATCCCAAATTTGACTACACCAGTGAAATCCTTGCGAAATTGTGAGTAAAATAAGTATAAACTCAGGTATATTCCACCACCGTCATCTCTAGACCCCCTAGAGAATCTTCATGATTAACAAAGTTACCGATCAAACGAGAACTATTACCTCAAAACGAGAACTCTAGCCAAGAAACCCCAAAAAACATGAAAAAACAACTTGGAAATGAAAACTGTTGATTATGCATCACCACTTTTTTTTTCGGGGTAAATTTTCAATATTTTTTGAAAATGATAGTAAAATCCATTTTTTTTTGTGCAAAACCCACACTGAAAACGAAAAGTGTTGATGCTGGAATAACGTATTTTTTTCCGAGGTAAATTTTTAGCATTTTTTAGCAATGACGTTAAAGATAAAATATCAAAACTTTGAAAAACCTTAAAATTCCAACAATTTTCAAACATAACATTAAAGATAAAATAGCATGTCTCTGAAAAGCCTTAAAATTCGAACAATTTTTAGCCATGATGTTAAAGATAAAATACTTATAATTGTTTTCAACCATAACATTAAAGATAAAATATCGTGACTTAGAAAAACCTTAAAATTTTGACACTTTCCAAACCATGGAATTAAAACCAAATATCACGACTACAAAAAACCTTAAATTTTCAATATATTTCAACAATGACATTATGGAAAAATTATGGCTAAAAAAAACTTTAAAAGTGAACACCTAAATGAAAGGGCCATTATACCAAATGTAATTTCTTTTTTAAATGTTAAAAGTATAGCTCTTTTAAAATCTTAGCCTAAGACAATGTGGCACATTCCAACAAAAATTTAAAAATCAACCATCAAATTGACATGCAGTGTAGGAAATCTTGACCTATTACAATGAATCTTAAAAATCAACCATGAAATTGACACACCGTAGTCGCAGACTTGATCCATTATAACGAAAAATTTAAAATCAATTATCAAATTGACACATAATAAGGTCGGGTTGCTAGTTGAGGATCGACACAAACCTTGCAAAATAAAGTAGATAAATAAATATAATAATATATTAAGACAAAATAAAGGATAAAAAATGACATTTAAAGAATATATATAGTATATATATTACCAAATATCACAAAGTACTTTCACAAACCCATAATACCAAAATAATCACCAAAAAGTTACTTTTCACAAAAACCAACTTGCTTATTTGGTATATCATCCTAACTGAGATTAATAAAAAAAAAAAATCAAGCATAAAATTTGTTATCATGAAGACTTGAGATTAAAAAAAAATAAAAAAATTCAAGCATAAAATTTGTTTAAAAAAAATTTAAAAAATATAAGACAGTTAAGAAATAAACAACATACAAAAAAACAACAAACAACAAACAAAAACAAAAACAAACCAAAAAACAAAACCGTCACAAATTTTTTTAATTAAAAACAAAAATTAGTCCAAAAACAAAAAAAAACAAAATCAAGAAAAAAAAAAAAAAAAAAAAAAAAAAAAAAAAAAAAAAATAAAAAAAAAAAACATTAATAAAAAAATGTTTAAATTAAAATAATAATTAATAATAATATTTTAAAAAAAAATATTTTAAACATTATATATTATATATTAATTTAAATTAAAATTTAATTAAAATAAATAATTTTTATTACTATTTTTTTTCTAAATTGAGCCCCTTCAGGCCAGGCAAGGGACTTGAGGGTCGCCCTATGGCCGGCGGAGGGGTTGCCTCTTGCGGCCCAAGGCCAACAGAGCGGTCGAGTCAGCCCCTCCACCTGCCCTAGGGCAGCCCTCAAACCCCCTATCTGGCCAAGATCGATGACGCTAGCCAGGCATGGGGCCCGAGGGTCATCATAGGGCTAGCGGAGGGGTCAGGTGGCTCAACCCCTCTGTCGGCCCTCCGGCAGCCCTCGAGCCCCCTACCTAGCCAGGGTCTGAGCCACCTGAACCCCTCCATCATCTGTGCGACGGCCCTCTAGCCCGCTACCTAGC
>APFE031447650.1:10069-23455 GCA_000404065.3 Pinus taeda | reverse complement strand
ATCCAAAATTTTAAGGTTATGTATGGGAAAATTAAATCTCATTTCCTATACTAGTTAGTGCAACAAGTGCTTCTCCAAACTGGTGATCAGAGGAATTGCCACCACCCTTCATGCAACTCTCTCAGGAGTTTAATTTACTCTTTGACGCGTATAATACCCTATGTTGGATAATTGTTCATGTTGTAGGAATGCATATGGAACTAGGTTATAGTCACTATGCTAACAGACATGTTTATGGTGGAAGCGAAGCACCTAGAGAATGAATTCCAATTGTCTCTTTTATGCAACCATTGAATCATGTCATTTAATACACTACGTCTCTAAAATCAACAATAAGGCGTAGTGTATGCAACCTAGAAATGTCGGGCCTTGAACTATCCCCAACATAGTCGTTGATCCTAGTTGTGGACATGAATGTTAACTTAAACCATCAGCTACTCTAATGAGGGCTCTAGGTTAGAATCTACAAGCAAGATACAAACATAGAAGCTCGGAACATTGCAGAGATGAGAACGTCGTAGCCATACCAGACTTCGGCAACAAGTTAAGAGTTCTATGTTCAAATCTGTATCCAAGTTATGGATGTAGAAGACCAAAACGTTGTAGAGATGAGGATTTCATAATAGTGTTTTGGGTTTTAGCACCACGATCCATTTTTTGACACTCTTCAACAACCCATAATAAAAAAATTTAAATAATATAAAAGGAAGGGAGCAAAGCATAAAATCTATCGTCAATAATATAATATGATTGTACCTTGTGACGTTTCAAATTCTATAATACTAAGCAAGCAACATCTGTAAATAGAAAGCTCTGAGAGCTTCTTTCTTGTAGAAAACGCAGAATAAGGCGAGCTAGCCTAGAAAGTTGACAACAAAAAAAGGCGAGCTTGCCTAGCAAGATGACAATGACCTTTGCTACAAAGTATTCGTCATCCTTAGCGATAATATTGGTTTCCTTGCAAATTTGAGCATTGACACCAATCATGGGATGTAAATCATATCATTGCAAATTAGATCATTTGCAACAACTTAAGGTAATCCTTTTCCTTCATTCTTGATAAAGGTGCCTAGTCTCTCCTTGGCCTTCAATTGGGTGGAATTTATTAGTGGCTCTATATTCATTGGAATCTCAGTATATTTTAAAGATTTTGGAATATTTTGAAATTTTGATAAATATGAATAAAGCTAAACCTAAGTTACTAGATCTTCAATTGCTCTAGATTCATTGCAATCTCTGTATATTTTAAAGATTTTGGAATATTTTGAAATTTTGATAAATATGAATAAAACTAAACTAAATAATATATTAGATTTTCAAAATATTCCAAAATCTACCTTTAAAATACTCAAACAATACATATATGTTTACTAAATGATAATTGATATATATTTACAAATGGAGGGGAACCCTAAGATGTCATTCCAATTCCCTTTCCATCTGTCAATCATTATAACAATAACAATGACGATGAACGTGTCATTTTGCCCGACTTTCAATGATCCCAGTGCTCAAAGCCATCTATCTATCATTATAACAATAACAATGATGATGAACGTGTTATTTTCACCGACTTTCAATGATCCTAGTGCTCAAAGCCATCTATAGATCATTATAACGATAACAATGATAATGAACGTGTTGTTTTCACTGACTTTCAATTATCCCAGTGCTCATGCTTTGACTAGTTAACTTGTTAATGAAGACCCTAAGTGTGTGCTCCTATGAAGTCTCCATTGCCACTAGTCACTCATGATTCTTATTTGTTGTAATGTCGTTCAACGGATGCAAAAGGAAGCCATCCACTCCATTGAATCTGTGACTCTGTAGCCAATAGGCAATATGTTTGAACCCCCTACCTTTAAACCTGAAATTCATGGTCAACCTCCTAAACATTACTTTATCTCGAGAAAGTTTAGTGCAAGCCTCCCTTACCAATAAGCCTTGTCTAATACAACCCTACCTCTGCGCACTTAGTTGTTGCAATCTATGCTCTCTATATTTTTATTGCATGTATTGCCTTTAATATAACATGTTGTAATTGTCAATTTGTGTAGTCTAAGTGGCAAGTGAAAGTTGTATCCTCTTACTTACATTCAAATCATAATTTATAATATATTTATTTAAATACTAAACTAATTGTTGTATATTTATAAATTGAGCTAGAGTTAACCCAATCTTAGTGTTGCCCTACTTATGGATGAACCCTTCATACTAAAGCTATTTAGTAGCCCATGTGCTTGAAAGCAACCAACGGCCCTCGCCTTCCATATGACAAAGACCATGGTAATAATAATCTTTCAATATTCCTAGTACAGGGTGATTGAAGACATGAGAGGATGTACAACACACATATGTCCAAATGACAAACAATTTCTCAAATCTAGACTATTAACATTTGGACTGTTTTTTAGGTAGGGATAATGGAACATAGTATTTTTCATGGAGTCTTGTTTTTTATGACACATTGATTATCATAAAGGCAATAGATGCTTTAATGCAAAAGGGTGTTAAACGTATCTTTGGTCTTTAGTTCCAACGCTTTAAGATGGATCTTAGGACCTCTTTTCCCTAGTGTACATGTAAGTTGTGGTTATTCTAAAGTCTAGTTAATTCAATTAGGTTTACTTTTGTCTTTCTATTGCTAATTACGTGTACTATGTTGCTTCATTCCAATTCTCATTGCAAGGCTTCTTTAAGGTGTACAAGAACCAAAAATGATGATGCTCCTACAATTGATGATTTTCATTGCTCTATCTTGATTGATAGTCAACAAAGATTGTATTTGATTGAGAACTCGATTAAACAAGAACAAGTCTCCTAGAACAATGAGGTAATGAATTCAATTATCCATGACTTTCTACCATGCCTTCGCGTTAGTTGTACCACAACTACTAAATTGTATCACACTATGGCATGTCGAATATTTTGTGGTCAATGCTATTCTAAATCAAGAGCAGGACGACAGTAAGCTTTGGTAGCACTTGACAATTTAGAAAAGTAGAGCCACCTCCAAGTTATTCTCAGCTCTTGCATGGGGGAATTATCCTTTCAAATGCTCTCAGCGACTCTCGTGACAACCTCAGTGATATTTCAGATGTCATCATTGAATGTGGATCTTGTTCCACTCTAGTTATAGGTTTTAGTCATGAATTCAACTTCTACTCTTAATCAATTTTGGTTTTTTCAAATTTTACATAAACCATGGTTCTCCATTCCAAAGAGGATTTGGTTTTCTTCATGGAAACCTCAATATTATTTATATAACCTTAAGGCTATGACTCTTCAAATGCAAGTCTAGTATTTCCTCCTCATAATCTCTATATAAACTTACAACTAACTATAATATATTAGCTCATAAAAAAATAAATAGAATTGGAAAAACCAACTCTAACACAAATAACTTATATAAAATCTCTCATATACTTTGATAAGAGCATTTCAATAATATTAGTGGAAACTCACCTCACCCATTACTTTTCATAATTTTAAATAAAACCTTCCATATATGACCATTCTCTCGTATTCAATTATCTAAAAAAAATGCAATTCATTTATCTGTTTATATATAAAATCTTCACTTTATACCACCTTTAATATCTTCAAAAACATGGTGAACATATTTCAAGACCCTCTACCAACTTCGAATTTATCCTTAAATGTCTACATAAATTTACTAGGCTTCATCTTATCCTCACATAACAAATTCAAGATGCTGAATATCTTTCACGACCATCCAATAACTTTGAGCTTGTCCTTAAGTGTCTAGATAAGTTGACTAAGCGAAACGGAGCTTATCCTGAATGTTATCCACGTATCGGAGCTTATCTTAAATGTGTAGATAAGTTGACTAAACGTCATCTTATCCACATATAACAAATTCGATTCGTTGGGCATTAATAGTCGGTACCATAATGTGAATATATTTTTATTGCAATGGATAACGTTTTAGGTTTCTTTGTAATTTAATATATAAATGAAATCTAAAATTTGAAATTGAGTTTAATGTTTCCTTTCTTTTATTTTAATTGCGATATTTCTTTACATTTACGTTAATAAATTGAATAACGTTTAAAAATATATTATATTATAATTGTTTCAATAATTAAATAAATGTATTAACTTTTTTTAATTAATAAATATTTTTAATTTGAACTCATTTTTCCATAATTATGAATTATTATTGTTATTATAAAATTAAAATTATTATAATTAAAATAAAATTTGAAAAGTTTATTTTTCTATTTTAGGGTTATGGGTTACTGGAAAAGGTGGATTTGCATAATGGATAATAGAGCAGTGTATATTGTAGATTAGTTAAGAGAGAAAATTTTGAGAGAGTTTAATTTCTTTAGTTTTTGGTTAAATTGAACTCAACTAAAGCCCAGCTAAGGGTTTTTGACTATTCTGAAGTCATTGGAGACATAATATTTACATTATGAGAACTATAAATCCATGTAACATTATGAGAACTATAAATCCATGTAAACCCAAATTTGAGCACTTAATGAAATAGGCCCAACATTGTAAGTTTGACCAAGAGATGTAGCCCAAGAGAGGGGTGAACTCCTTTATCATTTTCGTTGTTATGTATTTATGATATGGTATATTGTCTCTGTTATTGTTGTTAACTAAATTTAAAAATCATTATTTTATGTGTTTTGTAAAGTGATCCATTACCCAAAATACATAAAATTTTACTTGCAGTTTTTCCATCACCTTCAAGTTTTCATAACAGATCAGTTTGGTATCAAAGCTCAAGGTTATTTTGAAGGTCTGATTTTGTTTGCAAGTGTTTTATGATGCTTACAAGTTTGAAGCTTAAAAGAGGAGAGGGAGAACTTATCGAGCCAAGATCTCAAATTGTTTCAAGGAGAACACTCATACGTCTATCTTCACTAGTCATGGCACATGAAGAACGTCCTAAAGGGATGTCTAAAGATGAAATAACTTTTAGAAAAGACTCCTTTGAAATGTATGAAATGGTAAAAGTTATTTATGAAGAGAGGAACTTAAGGTTGCAACGGGAGAGCTCAAATTCTCCAAAATGAGATGGAGGAAAAGCCGACAAATCTCTGAAAGGGAATGGAGGAAATGGTGACAAGCCACCACCTTCACCTCCATCCTCATCCTCTTCTTCATCCTCATCATATTCTACATCTTCTACCCTTTAAAAAACACCTCCAAATTCTCCAAAAGGACATGGTAAAAGTCCTTTGTTAAAGCTTGACATAAAGTTTGAATTACCTACGTATGATGGAGAGGTAAATGTTGAGAAATTAGATAATTGGATTTGTCAGATTGAAGTGTATCGTTGGATACAAAGAATCAAGGAGGATGAGGCCAAAATTCAGCTTGCTTCTCTTAGGTTGGAAAGTGCAACGCTTATTTGGCAAGAGGCCAAAACTCAAGAGGACATGAAGAAACATGGTAAGGTTTAATCCTCTTGGAATGATTTTGTTGTTGCAATAAGAAGGCAACTTTAACCATTAACACAAATGCAAAAATCTATAATGGATTAGAAAAACTTTAGGCAAGCTAAGGGTCAAAATGTGCAAAGTTATACTCAAGAATTTAGAAAAAAGAGCTTTGATTTTGGGTATAGATTTTTCCTCCCAAGATAATCTATTGAAATACATTGGAGGATTACATAGTTATTTGAGATACATTATTCTCATGTTTAACACTACAAAACTAGATGAAATTTGTGTACAAGCAACTCATTTAGAAGAAAGAGGGAAGAATGTTTCTAAAGAAACTAGCGAGAAGTCATTTAAGTCTGGAGAAAAAGGAAAAGGTAAGTTCAAAGGCAAGAATAAAATGAATGCTTTAGTCAAGAAAGAGAGAGAAAAACTCACATGTACACACTATTCAAAAGAAGGCCATGATGAAGACCACTGTTGGAAACTTCATCCCTAGATGAGACCCAAAAATTTAATAACAATGAGAAAGAAAATATTGTTGCAACTACACATCAAGCTCTAGGATCTAATTCCGGAGATGACACAAAAATCATAGCCTCGGGATTAAAAGATGAGGATTCAATTGCAAGTAATAGTTCTTCTAGAAAACCCATTGAAACTCAAAGTGAAGGAAAAATAATAGAGATTTTCTATATTAGAGTCATCACAAAAAATAACAAAGTAGATACTTTGTTTGATAGTGGATCACAAGAAAACCTCATTTCACAAGACATTGTCAAGAAACTATATTTGGAAACCATTTATCACCCTAAACCTTATCCTTTGGGTTTGGTATGTGACAATGCCAAATTGAAAGTGACAAGAAAATGCATACTTAGATTTGTCATCACTGCAAATTTTATCGATGAGGTAGAACTTGATGCAGTACCACTTGAAATTTGTAGGATTGTTTTGGGAAGCCCATACTTATATGACAGTAAATCCATCTTTCATCGCCATGAGAATAAGTATCATCTATTTAAAAATGGGATTGAATATAGTGTTAGTGCACATAACAAGAAGTTGAATTTATCACTTGTGAATGCTAGACAAATGAAGAGGTTCCTAAATTCTACTCAGAATTTTGCATTGTTGATGATTAAACATAAAGACGTTAATGAATCTAAAGCCTTCCAAGAATGTGATGCAACATTAAAATATGATTTAGTTGAAGTGGTTAACACATGTGATAAGATGTTTCAAGAATCTAATGTGTTGCCTCCCAAAAGAGGAAAACAACATGAAGTTCATTTGCTGCAAGATGCATCACTTTTGAACATTGGTTTGAACAAGATGTCAGTGTTAGAGAATGTGGGAATAAGGAAGTGGATGCAAGAGATACTTGACAAAGGGAACACTAGTTCTAATACATCTTTTTTCTGGCTCTCCTAGTGTTTTGGCTTTGAGGAAGAATGGTGCATGGTGATGGCGATCACATTTGGTGAAGAGTCAAGCCAAGTATGAGCCTAAACATGATAAGCATCATGTTGACCACAGTTTTCAGGTTGGAGATGAATTAAGGCTTTACATGAGAAAAGAAAAGCTTTAAGGTAAAAAGAAACTGAAATTAGGTAAGCCTCCTTTGATTGAAGATACAAGAGAGAATGTTCATATTCTTTCAAGAGACGTTTTCTCTCCTAAAAATCTTTAATAACTACAACAAGATCTTATCCTTGTCAGAGAAACAAGAACTTAAAGAAGAAGGAACGTGAGGCACCTTCACAAGGGGCTCAAAGGTACAAAATCAAGCAAAGCCAAATGTATTGAAAAGGGAACGGTGAGGGAACTATACCCTCATCTATTTGTTGGCTGGAAATAGTCTTTTGGAGGTCCAAAAGCTTCCAGTTGGGAAAGTGAGCCTGGGTATCAATAAAGTGCTCAAAATTCAAAGTTTTCAAAAGTGCTCGAAACTTATACCAGAGCATAGATATCGATGACCTAAATCCAATGCAACTTAAATTGTTAAAAATCGATATCGTGTGCTACCGATATCGCGTTCTGATCGATTTCCCAAATAGGTAAAAAAAATTACAGGTTGGATGCAGGACTATTGACTAGGTAGTATGTATGTTGACTAGGCAAGTTGACTGTACTATTTGGTCCAATGGAATGTTTCCACTTGGCCTCTCTGTATTGGGTCGAATTTACTGCGCATTTCATTGGTTAAATGAGGTTATGAGTTGGACCAATGGTGGGATGCCACAAAGCTAAGTAGTGGAATTTCACGTGGCACCCCAGGGCACATGGTTGTTCTTAACTACCATAGTTCCAAATTGGTATTTAAATTTTATGTCATTTGATGTTGGGGGCTATGCTCATGGGCACAGGTAGTTAGCTCCTACCATTGGGCACATGGCCCCATGTGGCCCTAGTTTTCCACCTACAAGCCTTACTAGGCAATTAAAGTAGGCGACATCTTACACCCAATCCAGCATAAATCTCGTCGGCGCAGAGTGAAATTGTCTCTTGATGAGCCCGGAAAAGGTGTCTTCGTAGGATAGATAACAGTGCAGTGTAGTTTGAAGATCAGTTAGCAGAGAAAACTTTGAGAGAGCATAACTTCTTCAGTTTTTAGCCAAATTAAAACCAACAAAAGCCTAGCCAGGGTTTTTTTACTGTTCCAAAGCCACTGGAGACATAGTATTTACATTTTGTGCACTATAAATCCATGTAAACACAAATTTGAGCACTTAATGAAAGAGGCCTAACATTGGACATTGTCTAAGAGATGTAGCCCAGGAGAGGGGTGAACTCCTTTATCATTTTTATTGTTATGTGTTTCTAATATCGTATATTGTCTCTTTAATTGATGTTAACTAAGTTTAAAAATCATTATTTTATGTGTTTTGTAGTGATCCATTACCCAACATACATAAAATTTTACTTGTAATTGTTCCATCACCTTCAAGTTTCCATAATAGATCAACTACTCCAAAAAGGTCGAGTTAGATGTCGAGATCAAAATTGACAAAGAGAAGCTCAAGTGGGATTTGATCATTAGGAACAAGATTTTTTAGGGCCAGAAACTTGTAGCAACGCTGGAGGTTGGAAGGGAATAATAAAACTAGAATCTTAGACAATGAAAGTAAAATAGATGGTGATATGTCTTTACATATTGAAATAAAAAACATGTGGGCATTGGTTAGACTCGATTTATTCTGAGCTGGAAGTGGGAATAAGAGACTACTAACAGAAGTAAACTAAGATACCACTGAAGTTATGAAAAAGTCCTATGGTTTAAAGAAACACCAATAAATTCAAGTTAAAAAGAATCAAGAGAAATTACAGCAAGATTTTTTTTAAAGCAGATTGTGATAGTTGGAGACACAACACAAAGGTAGACATAAAGGGCGCTAAAGGATTTGAAGAATTGTCATACATGCAATAGCATCCCCAATAAAAGAATTGGGTGTAACACCCTCCTCCCACATTTACCCAAGTTAACCGGTCCACCAAGGTAAACATGTGACAAAGAGTTACAATGATATGATTCAACTCCATAAGTGTAGTTAAGGAAGTGGAACTAATGAACCAACACCTTACAGACCTCCCTCAGCTGTTATAGGAACCCCAGGAGCTAATCTACCATTCTAGGTTCCCAACCCCTGAGTTAACCTGGCCTTTCAATGAATTAAACCCTAATTCGCTCCTGTGGCATGGGCATGCATGCGACTGGGACCCTCTAGTCACTCCCACAATGCCTGTAAGGGAGAGACTGTAGTCTTTTTAAGACAGTTCCATGCCAGAGACTGTGAGATTTAAGCCACTTTTTCAAGGCTAGTCTCCAAACCACTACCGGGAACTTGATGATACTTACCAAGACAATAAATCACACCAAGACAAATCCTCTAACACAAAACTTGATTGAGGAATTGACCTAACCAAGCCTAACCATGACAAACATTTCATAGAACACATTGTGCACATGTAATCTACAGGTCATAACAACGTATCTGAGCATAGGGGTCTCATACTTATCTAATATTCTTAAGGAAGCATTTATGCATTATCACATTAGTTGCATTATCATCTATTAGGTCATATATTCATTGTTCATCTATGTCCTAGTCTCTAGGCTTCACTGCAATCCACAGACTAATCTAGGGATCACTGGCCCATAATCGAGACACCACGCTCTAGGATTTTCCATATATTCCGTCATTCACCGACACAGATTCCTAGGCATGATCAAGGGTAACCACCTCTAGGCATTACCACATATCCCATCATTCACCGGTTGAGGATTCCTAGGCCCACTAAGGCACACAGTACATGGCTTTATCGCAACCCATAGTCTAGTTTAGGTGTCACTAGGCTAGTGGCTTTACCGCAATCCACAGTCTAGTTCGGGGATCACTACACCATGTATACTTTCATTCAGAGATCTACCTCATTCAACTTCAAATTCATCCGACAATCCAGCTCAACCAAAACAAGAGAACCCCATCACACCATGGTTATCTGGAAATGTGAAGGCAAGGCTTAAGAACACTGTCACACTTGGAAAAACCCATGCTCATGACAACAAGAGAACCAAATGCACACACGCATAACCATGCATGCCAAAACTAGTAAGGAAACCATACATGCAACACAATTCCTGCAAAGAATCTCATTGTAGCCGCTCGATCCTCCTCTTCCTTCCTTGATCGTTACTTCCTCTTGCCTTCTTTTCTTTTCTTGATCCAACATTGAAGCGTTCCAAGAAAACTCTAAGTGTCCAAGAGTGTGTAAGAGAGAGAATAGAGAGAGCACTCCAAAACTAAACTAACAAAAGTATATGAACTAATACTCAGAATCCTTTTTATCAATGAGGCCTCTATTTTCTTCATTTTCCATTATTTTCTTTCATTTTCCTCCTCACGTGCAACTTGTGACCTTTCACCTTCCTTTTCTCCTAATTTCCTTTATTTTCATAAATAAAGTGCCAATTAATGTCATTTTCTCTTTCAAAAGACTTTGAAATTTCCTTTTTCAGTTTCCTTTAGCCATAATAACCGAAATGAACACCCACTGGGATGTTTTCCCAACACTCAACTTAGAATATGTGCCCCATGACCTTGGTCTTAAATATTTTTTTACATGATTTTTTACCAAGGTTGTTACATTGGGCTTTTGGGATGGTAGACAAAGTCAGGGGATATGCCTAAGAAATAGAAGGCCATATAAGGAGTGAGTGTGTCTTTTTTGTTAGAATAGAGGGCTCAACCCTACAGAACCCAAGAGGAGGCCAAGTGGAATAAGGATGTTTCCCCTAAAATTGATTTACATCATGCAAGGAAGAGGAACAATGCCCTTCATAATATCTTCTTCAAAAAGCACTCTGGCGTTGAATATCAATCTCATAGGGATAAACTTCAACTAAAATTTGAAAATGATGGATTAATTAGCTATGTAGCATTGAAGAAGAAAGTAGAACTTTATACAAAACTTGTGTATGGAGAGCTTCCAAATGATGAAGAAAATGAGAAATATTGTGTGTATTTCCTTCGAAAGGGTACTTTAGAGGATGAGATTGAAGCGTTGAAAGGTTTATATTTGAGGGCATTAGAACCTCACGATCAAGATCAATTCGCATTTGGTTGGTTGCAGATGAAAACGACGATGACATGGTAGTGAATAAGGATTGCTAAAGTTGAATCATGGAGAAGCTACAAAGAGAATCATAATTGTGCATGGTGTGAAGTTGATCCCCCAATTCAAAGAAAATTTGGATCCAAGATTTAAAGCTTGAATACAATAATGTGAACATTAGCTAAGGGCTACGAAAGGGATCAAAGCATATTTCTGGTTTAGGGGTCACTAGGCCAGTGGCTTTACCGCAATCCATAGTCTAGTCTGGAGATCACTAGGCCATGTATTCTTTGATTCAGATGTCTACCTCACTCAGGTTCAAATTCATCCGACAATTCAACTCAACCAAAACATGATAACCCCATCACACCATGGTTATCTAGAAATGGAAAGCCAAGGCTTACGAACACTGTCACAGCTAGAAATACCCATGCCCATGATAGCGAGAGAACCAAATACACACATGCATAACCATGCATGCCAAAACTAGCAAGGAAACCATACATGCAACTCAATGCCTGCAAAGAATCTCGTTGTAGCCGCTTGATCTTTCTTTTCCTTGCTTGATCGTTACTTCCTTTTGCCTTTTTTGATTTATTGATCCAATGTTGAAGTGTTCCAAGAAAAATCTAAGTATCCAAGACTGTGTAAGAGAGAGAATAGAGAGAGAGATCCAAAACTAAACTAACAAAACTATATGAACTGATCCTCATAAGCCTTTTTATCAATTAGGCCTTTATTTCTTCATTTTCCATTATTTTCCTTCATTTTCCTCCTCACATGAAACCTGTAACCTTTCACCTTTGTTTTCTCCTAATTTCCATTATTTTCATAAATAAAATGCCAATTAATGTCATTTTCGCTTTCTAAAGCCTTTGCAATTATTTTTTCCATTTTCCTTTAGCCATAATAACCAAAATGAACACCCACTAGGATGTTCTCCCAACATTCAATTTGGAATACGTGTCCCATGACCTTGGTCTTATATATTTTTATATGAATTTTTACCAGGGTTGTTACATTGGGTTGTTGAGATGGTAGAAAAAGTCAGGGGTGATGCCTAGGAAATAGAAGGCCATAAGGGGTGAGTATGTCTTTGTTGTTAGAATAGAGGGCTCAACCCTCCATAACCCAAGAGGAGGCCAAGTGCAAAAAGGATGTTTCCCCTAAAATTGATTTGCATCATGCAAGGTAGAGGAACAATGCCCCTCATAATATCTTCTTCAAAAAGAACTTTTGATCCGGATTTAAATAGGAACGCAACAAATTACAGAGATAACCATATACACAAATATGCAGCGGAAATAATACTTCATTTCATTAATGGAAACTACTAAAATATGCTTACAATCAGAAATGGAAATAAACTAGCTAGGGCGATGGTAGCTTATCTCTTAGAAGAGATGTGATGGCTACATGCCTCTGAACTATGTTACAATGAGGCTCGAAGGCCTATTTATTGTTGAGAAACTGGAAAACCATTCACATTCCAAAACCGACCCTTAGAAGATGAACGCCAAATTGTGGGCCCCGTTTTGGGTAAATTGGTACATCAATTTCCCGGGGTCGTAACTTTGGCATACGATCTCCGTTTGACGCGTATGATAGCTCGTTAGAAAGATCTATCCGAGCACTATCATTGTTGGAACGGGCAAATTGGTCCATGGACCCATGTTGCCCCCAGATTTCCCAAAAAACGTCGTTTAGGGCCTCAAAACGGCTCCGGAAGTTCAGGACCCGAAAAACTGCTAAAAATAGTAAGTTGCGCTACAATTAAGGAAAGTGAAAATGCTGAAAGAGACAATTGTGGGGGTCCAAATGGGATAGGTGGGTGGCCACCAACATCCACCTGGATCATTCCTCCCCCCTTAGGAAGCAATGGTCCCCATTGCGTTGAGTTCCTCCATCTGCTGAACTTGTTTTGCACTGTCTGATGTGTCCAGTAATGGTGGGAAGCATGGTCGATGACGGTCCACATTGAACACTTGGTGCAGGTGAAGGAATGGAGGAATGTTCTGCTCCAAAGCATTGTTCCCCACAAGCTTGGTACTGCTGTAAGAACCATGTTGGAGTGGTCTGAGCTTCTGATGGGTTCTGGTAAGGCGTTCTTTCCGTCGATGCAACTAGACTTTGCTGCCCACCTAAAGCTTGCGTGGTACCCCTACGGGTGAGGAGAAGTTGTTCCTGTGTTCTGTCATGACCGTATCCCTTTGTTGCTGCTGCTGTGTGGAGGAACCCTTTGCGGTGGTCATGGATGTAGCAACGATCTTCTCCTTACTTTGGGAGTGAACCATATAGATGAATTTCCTGGTCTGTGATATGAGCTTGCTGCCTTTCTTAGCAGTGATCA
>APFE031447645.1:0-21504 GCA_000404065.3 Pinus taeda | reverse complement strand
AGTGCTTTAAATCCTTGGTGGCCAAATGTGGATGGAGACTCCTATCTACTATCATCTTGTCGACTTTAGTACTCTATAAAAAATATATTCATATTTGTTCTCTTGAAGACTAGATGTAGTTGAGGGACAAGCCCCATACTAATATTTGGGTTATATGGTGTATTTTTCTAAACTCTATGGATGTTATTGCTCTAGAATTGACACAACATATTGGAAATGGGTCAAAGGTGAGACTCAAACAATATCCTTGGCATAGTTGCAGTTTGTTAGGTCCCTATAATACTAGTGATTCTGCATTACTATTGTCATTGTATCCCTTATCGTTATTGTTGTGCCCCTACTGTCCCCATATTATTATTATTGTGCCTTTATATTATTATTGTTAGGTTAGCTTTGGTTATATTGTGACCCCTTCAACTCCTATATATAGAGAGGAGGTTTTGTCATTTGAATCATCTAAGAATTGTTCATGTAAAGGAGGTTTCCCCTCAAAGAGGCTTATTTTTAAGGCTTTGATCTATCTTTTCTATCCTTTTGTGAGTTGGTTTCATAACATTTGGTATTAGAGCTTTGGATTCTAGGGTTTTGCTACTCTAAATAGGTCATCATGGAATTGTCGCCATAAAGTTTTTTCTATGACATTTCAAAAGCTAAAAAAAACCCATTTGAGATGAAATTTTGCTGAACATGGGGCCTAAATTTCAAATCTTGACTCGCTATATTTTTCGATATATAATCGAAGGAATTTAGGATTTTGTAGAATTCTAAATTAAATTCCAAAAACGTGACCTTGGGAAAATCGTCATAACTTTTGCTCTCATCATCAGATTGAAGTTTCATTAGAAGTTATAGAAAGAGGATAGACTGTAATTTTTTGGGTATCATTTTGAGAACCTAAGGTTGAAACCGTGGCTTGGGGCTCATTGTACAACTTCAATCTACTGAGCAAGTCTATTCTTAGGTCATCGTGGGAGAGTTGTCATAAACCTTCATTGGAGAATACAATCTTGATCAAACTTGCAGGGTTAGAATGATTACTGATATTGTTATCGCGGGAAGGAATCAGATTTAATATCAAGCTCCTGTAAAGTGAAAAGAAGGTGTGTAGTTTTTTGTTTTAATTTTTGCATAATATTGGTTTGAAAAATTAGTTTGAAGGAATTCAAAGGGCATAGTGAAGTATTATCACTGGTAATTGATGCCCCGAAGAAAGAAAACAGAAACACCTAGTAAGCAACCTAAAATTTGTAGCATGACTCATGAAGAAGAGGAAGAAATTCAACATGATATATCAAAATTATGAGACCATGTGCAACAAATTTCACTTGCACAAAAAGTAACAAAAGCTAAGATGGATGGTTTAAGGAATGACATAGAAGCTAATATGGATGGTTTAAAGAAAGGCGTAGAAGCTAATATGAATGACGTGGAAGCTACGATGGATGGAATGGAAGCTAAGATGGATGGTGTGGAAGCTAGGCTAGATGATTTAAAGAAAGGAATGGAAGATTTGAAGACATTTGAAGATATATTTGACAAAGTTTCTACAAGAAATGCTTACTAATGGCAAAAGGGTGGTAAAGAAAACTCATGATGAGAACAAAATAAATGTTAATCATGATTTCATAGACTCTAAAGTTGGATCAAAGAACCATCATCTTCCAAAGATCAATATGAGGAACTCTGACGGAAAGGATCCCAGAACATGGATACTATAGATGGAGCAATTTTTCAGTCTCCATAATGTGCAAAACACACAAAAGGTACACATTGCAACTTTATATTTGGAACCAAATCAATTTGTATGGTATTGATGGCTTTCCTCTCATAAACAAGTTGTCACTTGGGCTATTTTTATGGATGAAATGATAGCACATTAAGGATACAAAAAGCAACACTTTTTTAGCCAAATGATAAATATCAAACAAAAGGGTTCAATGATGGAGCACATTGAGGACTTCAAAAAATTGAATATAAGGGTAAAAGATATTCGAGAGGAGCATATGATTAATGTGTTCATAGGGACTTTAAAATATAACATCCAACATGAGGTTCACCTTTGGGAACCCAATTCATTGGAGAAGGAATTTAGGTTGGCAAGAAAAATGGAAAGCAAAAATATGGAAACAAGGAAGCCTACCACTCACAATCATAAAGATGGAAGTTTTTTTTCCCCTAGCCATCCACAACCTACAAGGTTGACACCACAACAATTGGAAGAAAAAAGAGCATAAGGGCTTTGTTATAGTTGTGATAGGAAATACACTAAAGGTCATAAGTGTGTCGTGAAGAAACTATTTTACATAGGTTGTGGAGAGGAGGAAGAAAAGGAATAATAAACATCAAAAGAAGAGGATATACACCAAGAAAAAAACCCTAGAGAAAGAAGAATTGAATCTGACCATATCTTATAATGCATTGGCTCGAATTACTACTCCTCAAACTATCAAGGTAGAAGGGCATATCAAGAAGAAAAAGGTAATAGTGTTGATTGATTCGGGAAGTACCCATAATTTTCCTCATTGTAAGATAGCCAAGGAATTGAATTTCTTCCTATATCCATTACCAGAGTGTCAAGTGATGGTTGCAAGCGGAGGAACCATAAATTGCTCAGGAAAGTGCCATAATATCAAGCTATCCATGGGACAATATGTATTAAATAGCCCAATGATTTCCATTCCAATGGGTGGTGCTGATGTTGTACTAAAAGTCCAATGGCTACACTCCTTGGGTACAATAACTTATAATTTTCCAGAATTGTTCATGAAATTCTCTCCAAGATGAAAGGAAGTTGAATTAAGGGTTATCGTAGGGAAACTAGGAAAGATAATCAACTCTAACATAATGACAAAGCTACCAAAGAAATAACAATGAGGCATAATTACACAATTATGTTCACTAGAGGTTCCCACATCGAAATCATCCATTTCTCCAAATCTTGAAAATGTCTTGGACAATCATCCCAAGTTATTTGAGACTCCCAAAGGCCTCCCACCTATTCGGGACCATGATCATGCTATTAATTTGATTCCAAGAATTATTCCTCCAAACATCAGGCCTTACAGATATCCCTATGTCCAAAAGAGTGAAATTTAATGTATGGTTGCAAAAATGTTAGAGGTTGCTATAATTCAACCTAGTCAAAGTTATTCCCCTGCTCTAGTAGAATTGGTTCACAAGAAGGATGGATCATGGCACATCTGTCTAGATTTTAGGGAGCTCAACAAGTTCACTATTAAAGATAAATTTCCCATTCCTATCATTGATGAATTATTGGATGAATTGCATGGATCAATTTTACTTCACCAAGTTAGATCTTCATTTAGGATATCATCAAATGAGAGTGAAGAATGAAGACATTCCAAAAACAACATTTAGAACTCATGCAGATCATTATGAATTTTTGGTCATGCCTTTTGGCCTTACTAATGCACCTTCTACATTTTAATGTTTGATGAATTCCATTTTCAATCCCTTCCTTATAAAATTTGTGTTAGTATTTTTTGATGATATACTAATCTACAACAAGTCTTGGAAGGATCATGTCAACCATGCTGACATTGTGCTCAAACTATTGGAGGAGAAACAATTATATGCAAAAATATCCAAATGTTTCTTTGGAGTACAAGAGGTGGAATATCTAGTTCATATTGTATCTCATAAAGGTGTTAAGGTAGACCCTAGAAAAATTAAAACTATTAAGGAATGGAAAATTCCAACATCCATAAATCATCTACAACGATTTCTCAAGTTGACAGGGTATTATCACAAGTTTGTTAAGAATTTTGGGAGAAAAGCAACACCTCTAAAAAAATTATTCAAGAAAGATGCATTTTCATGGACTCTAGAAGCAACAAAGGCCTTTTAACATCTTAAAGAGGCAATGTGCCAAGCACTAGTCTTAGCTACACTGGACTTCACAAAAACCTTTATTATGCAAAGTGATGCCTCAAGAAATGGAATTGGTGTTGTTTTAATGAAAGAAGAAAATCCCATTGCTTTCGAAAGTTGTCCAATCGAAGAAAAATATTTAGACAAAACTATTTATGAGAATGAAATGTTGGTAATACTACATGCATTTAAGAAATGATGACCATACCTAATAGGAAGACACTTCAACGTAAAAGTAGATCATGATAGTCTTAAATACTTCTTAGAACAATTATTATCTTTAGAAGAGCAAAAAAAATGGATCACAAATATGTTGGGTTATTACTTTGAAATTGTCTACAAAAAAGGGAAACAAAATGTTGTGGGAGATGCACTCTCAAGAAAGGATGAGGATGTGCAAGAATTTCTTTGTGCCATTTCTATTATCCAACCAGATTGGATAAATGAAGCAAGGGATGAATGGAAGAATGACGAGGAAGTGTCGGCACTCATTCAAAAGATAGAAGAAGATCCGAGTACATCTAATACATTTAGCTGGAAAAATGATTCATTATGGTACAAGGATCAGTTATACCTATGTAAGAATTCACACTAAAACAAAAGATTCTTAGGCAATTGCACACCTCTCTCTTATGAGGGCACTCACGATTTCTAAAAACCTACCACATAGTTAAGAAGGACTTTTTTTGGGATGGCCTTAAATCGGATATTCAAAAGTTTGTGGTGAAATGTTAGGTTTGCCAACAAAATAAAGTTGAAACAATTAAAACCCTGATACTATTACAACCTTTATACATTCCAAGCCAACGTTGGGAGGAGGTTTTAATGGATTTTATCACAAGCTTACCCAAGTCGAGAGGAAAGTGTGTTATCATGGTGGTAGTTTAAAGACTTACCAAGTATGCACAATTTTGTGCACTATCTCATCCATTTAAAGCGAGTACAGTTTACACTACATTTATAAAAAAAATTCAAAATCTACATGGAAACCCAAAGATTATTGTAAGCAAGAGAGATCCCATTTTCACTCGAAATATTTGGACAAAATTATTTTCTTGTCTTGGTTCTTAGTTAGCGCATAGCTGATGTTATCATCCTCAATATGCTAGGAAAACTAAGATAGCAAACAAATGTTTGGAAGGATGTATTTGTTGCTTTGTATCTGATAAACACACAAAATGGGTCAAATGGTTGCCTCTGGCTAAATGGTGGTATAACACTTCCTTTCATAATACAACAAAAATTACCCCATTTATGGCACTTTATGGATATCATCCACCATCCATCACATCATATTTAAGAGAAAATTCTAAGGTTCAAGCAGTGGAATATCACATTGAGCATCAACAACAAGTTCTCCAACTCTTAAAGGATAACCTCACCTTGGCACAAAATAGAATGAAACGACAGGAAATCAACATTGTAGCAAAATAAGTTTCGATGTAGGTGATTGGGTATTCTTATGGCTACAACCATATAAACAAATGTCCCTCAATCAAGCTAAGAAGTATAATAAATTTTCACGAATGTATTGTAGTCTATACAAGGTGTTGTAAAAGGTAGGTACTATGGCATACAAATTGGAGCTTCCTATAGCTTCCCGAGTGCACCCAAGTTTCCATGTTTCATGCTTAAAGAAGGTTATAGGTGACAAGCTTCCAGCTCAAACAATATTTCTAGAAATTGATGAGGAAGGAAAAATCATATTGGAAACTAAAGCAGTCAAAGAAAAATAACTCAACAACTATGAAATCGATCAATGTTGGAGTATCTCATTAAGTGGAACTTACCGATTGAAGATTCCACACGGAAGGATGAGAATTTTATACATAAGCATTCAGAGCTACTCAAGTGTTTAGGACAACACTTTTTTAAAGGAGAGCGGTATGTTAGGTCCCTATAATACTAGTGATTCCCCCATTACTATTGTTTTTGCATCCCTTATTGTTATTGTTGTGCCCCTATTGTCCCCATATTGTTAGTATTGTGCCTTTATATTATTATTGTTAGGTCGGATTTGGTTATATTGTGACCCCTTAGACTCCTATATATAGAAAGGAGGTTTTTTCATTTGAATCATCTAACAATTGTTCATTTGTGTACTGTAAAGGATGTTGCCCCCTCAAAGAGGCTTATTTCTAAGGCATTGATCTATCGTTTCTATCGTTTTGTGAGCTGGTTTCATAACACAGTCAAGCACGCCACTTTCTGTAGGATATTATATATTTTCTCAGTGAAAAAGGCATATCAAGACTAGCCCATATTAATTGCCCTGATCAATCCACTATATGGAATCAAGGTTGGATTATAATTGAATATTTCTAAATCAATAAAGATTTTAGTGAAATTCGGAGGGGCTATATTGATGCTTTACTTGTGGCTGATATTGTAATATCCAAGAATGATGGCGAGTTGGTTTGGGATCATTCACCAATTGACATTTATACACACAATATGGGGTATATTCACTTAAATAGAGCTATAGTGGATGAGGTTGGGAAAAGTGGTGGAGAGGAATTTGGAAGGCAAATATCCTCGCTAAATATTGCCTATTCATATGGTGCACTCTTGCAAAAAAGGTCCCTACATGGGATATGATTCAAAGGCACCATAAGATTGGTCATTGTTGGTTTTCACTATGTAAATTAAATGTTGAACCTATAGAGAATATATTTTTTGGATTCCCTTTCTCTATTCATATTTGGAATTTGTGTGCTACTGTATTTTATCAAATATGTGTTTGGAAAGGCCCCTCTTTTGAGGAGAAACGAAGGTCTTGGGTCCAAAATAGGAATAATAAACATCTTAAGGATTTTCCTTTTCTTTCCTATTGGGGTATTTAGTTGTCAAGAAAAAATGATCTTTTTCATAGCAAGCACTCTTCCCTAGATCGGATGGCTATTGAAGTTTTTCCCATTCTTTCTCATCTTCATATACCTTTTGTCCCTTGTTGGATTAGGCTCATGGTTCCAGAGGAGCCTAAGAAATATTCCACATGGGGTTCTTTGATGGGGCCTAGCACGAGGAAACATTCTCATGTAGTGGTGGCTCTATTCTCTATTTATCATATAAACACAATTTTAAGGTCAATATGGGACTTGGGAGGGGTTCAAAATATTTTGAAGAGCTATTATCTCGTCACTCATTTATGACTTTTTCTTGTGAAAAGGGTTTTAATCAACTCTAAGCTTTCAGTGATTCCTTCCTAGTTATAAATTGGGTCAATGATATTAAAAAATGGTACTCCTTCCAACTTACTCACATATTAGACAATTTATAAAGGATGAAGCTTTTTTATGTTTATTTTTAATGCACTCATATTTATAGGGAGTGAAAGGGTGATGTACAAAATATTTCTATGGAAAGAATTTAGTTGGAATGGGGTCTTTGGTCCATGGTGGAGGTATTAAATAATGAGCACTATAGGTTCTTTCATTGTCCATTTGTGGAAAACTCAACACATAGAATTATAGAATCTTTTTCATCTATGCTTTTTATCTTCATATTTTATAGGTTGATGTAAATTTTTTTTTGACAATGATGTTATAATATTTTAGGAAATATATTTTGATTTTAGATTAGAATGCTCATGATTAGTAAACTCTAATCCTTTTTATATGTTTTTTGCGTGGACCCGTGGGGTGGTCAAATGGTGTAAATATGTGCAAATTGTTTGTGGGAGAGTTGGTTATTTTTTTTGGCCATTGCATGGATATGGGTAGATCTTTTAAGACTAGACATGTTGTTCTTGTATTTACAAATTTATATATAAATAAGTTATGTTTTTTTCCCTTAGGAATAAGAAAACAATACAGGTAACATTTGGTTCTAAACATCTTTGGCAAAAGAATATATGCATGAATGCCTCGGATTTTTTTTTAAATAAAATCTAAAATGAATTAGAATTAATTATTTAAAATTTAGATTTTAATAAATGTATCTTCAATCTAGCCTTGAACTAAATGATAAAGTTATGAAATAACCTAGAACACTAGATATCCTTACCATCTATACCTCGTTGCTAAAGTGACAATTAGTTGAACATTTATTTCTAACATGACGGTTAACACAAACATTTATTTTTAGAGAATTTTTTTATGTATTTCTCACATAAACACATTTAAATATCCACACACTAGAATGGTATTCAATATTTCAATTATCACTTCCATCCCTTATTTCATATATATTATGATCAAATTCCACTCTAACACATATGCTACCTTTTTATCGTAGTGTGCCAACATAAAATTCCTTGGAAGAATATCTATAATACGGCGGTAGGAGCCACGACTCAATAGCGATATATTAGGGATGATGATTTCCAAGTGTATAAAAAAACATCTCAGAGAGAAATGCCATTTTATGGAATATCATGATTGTAGGTTTCTAAAAATGGGTATGATGATGAGATGTTGATGGCATTTATTTTGATGAAGCTATATAGGGAGAGGCCAAATTGCTTCACAATTGCTACTCATTGTCTTAATTTGTGGATGCTAAAAAACTATAGAATTGGATGAGCATATCCATGGATACAATATGAAATGTGTGTGCTTTAATTATAGATCCTTGTGGGGAATGGATTGCCTATAATATTTTCATTAATAAAATAACTAGGACACAACTTCTCAAAGCTATTATATCCATTCACCTTCTAAACATTGACAAGTATTCTTTTAGAAATGTACAAGGAATAACTATGCTAAGATATATGTAGGAAGTTATCTTACTTGAGAACTTTGAATAACATGTCATCCATTTTATAAAGGTTTTTCTTAATCTTTAAAAGTTCGTTTACTAATCAAGCCCCACTTCTATCACTTTACATGGAGCCAATTTGTTTGAAGGAACATAAGAGTTCATGATCGAAATGGAGAAATGGATAAGGAGGGTTTTGAAGATGATTTAAAGTGCATATTTACAAAGGAGGAATCTTCAATACCATTTATCAAATTGATAAATTAGATTCTCAATGTTCATGGAATATTTAAAATTTTATCTTTCTACACTAGAGAATTATCTTGTTCAAATATTGAGGTAAGATTTAGTTCAATTTATTTGTATGAAGAAATCTTGTTTGAATAAAAATATCCTTGATTAGTTGGTTTATGATGTCTCTAAGGGGAAAAAATTTTCACTCTTGATTACATTATACACATCCATCACCAAGAGGAGAAGGAGGAAACAATGGTGGTGGAAGTAGATTGGTGAGACAAAGTTATATTTTTAGAGGGTGAAAAGAGGTTATAGCATAACAGAAAACATAACCCTTTATCTCATATTGAAATCACAACTGAATGCATTATATATATAGTTTTCAATATATATATATATATTTCCAAACTAATTATTTATGCACTTCAACACATAATTTTTAGAAAGATTTCAAAACATCTATTAGGAATGGTTTATGAGACATTGGGCTTAGAAATTTTAAGAAAATGCAATTGGTAGGTGTAAATATAATCATGATGACATGAAATCTATCATTATAGGACATTCCTAAAATTGCCATTCTCAGGAAGCTATTAAATTCTTTATTGAAATGCAACTCGTGGATATAAGTATATGGTACAGTTATGACAACCTTCTTCCTTATTGGGATAATTTCTCTCTACTCAAGCTCTATTTTTTGCTTGTCTAGTAGATTCGAAGGAATCTAATGGATATACTTACACTTCACAATAAAATCATTAACCCCTAGATTTTCATATTGTGATAATTATAGTGTTAAGTCCTGATTCTTTTGTTCATCAACCATTTTTACTTAAAAAATGTTCATGCTAAATTATATCCAAAGTTATGATAATGAAATAATGGTTTTATTCTCATTTCAAAAGCTACCAAAGCATGCTCAACATTAATATAACATTGTGGAGTTTATATAGGTGGATATATTTTTGCTTAGGAAACATTTTGGAAGTGCCTTAGTAACATTCTCCACTCGTAACATAACATATAATAATTTACAAATAATATCAATAGATAAGATAATTTTAATAATGTCCCACTAGTAACCAAAAATGTAGCTCAAAGTGAGTTTTGAATACAATTATGTCATTACAATGTAGGAGTTCCAAAAGGTCTTCTATAAAAGGAAATATGTAGAAAATAAATTTTAGGATTATTATCTACTTTTGGGGAGAATTAATAATCATATAATAGAATATGTTGTAGAATTACTAAATGCAAACATTTTAATGGTTGGTTCGCTAAAGAGAGAAACAACAAAACTACTCATTGGTCAACTAATGCTATTGATGAAGATTGTTGGAAAGATGTTGTTTTTTTTAGAATATTCAGTTGTCACAAAATATTTGATTTTGTTGATGAATACATATGTAATATATATTGTGCATTTGTAATTAATGTATTCCATTCCAGACCTTATTGACGATGATGATGATGATGATGATGATGGTTAACGTCCACTGAGACCAAATTGGTCTATCGGACCTATACTTTCTTAGTTTCTAATTGTCTGGCTCCTTGTCTTTCTTGGCGAGATTGGTGATGTAGCTTTCTTTTTCTTCTCTACAGTCTTCCAACTTTCTTTATCTTGCATCTCCTTCATCTATTCTGGTTCTTGGGACATTGGTGTCTTAGCTTCGCGATCTATTGTGTTCGTCCTTTTGGAGATAGTCGGAGAAGAAGTTTGGTCTAGGAGATTTGTTTTGCTGTTAAATGAATATTTATTTTCCACGTTATTCGAAACTGCATAACTGTCGATGCTTGAGGGGTTGTTAAGTTCACCTTTTTGTTGTTGGGTAGGGCTTTCCCCCTGCGCGTCTTGAAAATTGTTTCTATCTTGCCCGATTGCTTGTGATTCAGAGTTTTCTCGAGAGTATTCTTCTTGGATGACAGTGTAGTGTTCTTTTTGTGCTCCTTCCCACCATGTAGATATGTGGTGATTTTTTCTAGCAGAATTTTTCTGGGAAGCATTTGGGCAATTTTTGGCAAGGTGGCCTATCTCAAAGCAAGATGGAAATCTGAAGAGGACACTTTCATAATCGAGTTTCTGGTTCCACACATAGTCTTTACTAATTAGGTGTATTTCAGCTGGGAATCTGGCGCTGAAGTCCATTTCCACACATATGCGTGCATATGTGGTTCTGACATATTCCTCTGAACCTGGGCACCTGCAGTAAAATTTCCCAATTGCATTTCCAATGGCTTCTAGCGAAGAGAGATTCCAGAGATGCAAGGGTAGGTTTGGCAATCTCACCCAAACTGGTGCTAAGGTTATGACTGCTGTTGAGGGATCGAATGATGGGTACCATGACTTCAAGAATAGGCCTGATTTATCCCAAAACCAAGGGCCAGAATCTAGAATACATTGTCTGCTTTCACGGTTTTCAAAATCTACTATAAAGAAACGCCTAGCATAGGGGTAGATATTAATTGCATCAGGAATTAGAGGCTTCCATACCTCTGAGATCCAACTGTGGAGAGCTGTCAGCTGCGGCCAAAAACCATTGAATCGGCATACTAGGGCACTTTCCGAGAACTTCAAAGCCTCATCGAGTGAAGCCTGGACCAGCTGGACAGTGGGAGCTAGGGCTTCACTGACAATATGGGCAGGAGCTTGCCCCGAGGCAGATAGAGAGCCAACAGCTATTTTCGCGAAGCTCGGAGCCATCTAGAAAATGTTATCCTTATCAAACGAAGTAACTTTGACTCTACGGAATTATGGTTTGCCGTAGGGTTGAAGCATACACGAAAGTTTCACCGCAGATCTAGACGAAGAGCCGAAGACTATCCGCAGAGCCGTAGAGCCGAGACTTCTAAGATCTGAGCCACCGAAGACTTCTGAGATTTGATCCGCAGAAGAGGAGAACCGATCCGCAGAAGAGGAGATCTGATCCGCTCTGAGCCACCGAAGATTCTGAGCCACCGCAGAAGAGGAGAACCGATCCGCAGAAGAGGAGATCTGATATATTCCAGGGTTTCTGTGGTTATGAAGATGCGGGTTGAAGACAACAGGAAGGACTGCAGTGTCCGCAGAAGACCGAAGATCCGAAGATCTAGAAGAGAACCCGAAGAGAAGAGTGATCTAGAGCGATGTGGGCGATGCCGCAGAAGAGTGAGCGCAGAAGAGCGATGGAATGCCACAGAAGAGATTTGTGCAGATCCGCAGAAACTATTAATAACTAAAATAAATTTGAATTTAAAAATTTAATTAAAAATAACAGATCCGGTGATGGAATGCCGCAGAAGAAATTTGCGCAGATCCGACGATGGAATGCCGCAGAAGAGATTTGCGCAGATCGGCGTTGAAGACAACAGGAAAGAGCGCAGTGTCCGCAGATAAATTTGTTAATGGTGAAGAATCATTTGTTGCTAGAGATGAAAAATAGATATATGAAGCTCTTGAGTGTGATGGGAATTGGTATCATGTTTTTTTTTTCGATGAAATTATGTGTTGAGGCACATCAAGGAACATACCATGTTATTTCTTATTTGAATAGAGTAGCAAAAAATGGTGAAATCAATAGCCACTAAGATTTTCTTATAAAAGAGAATTAGGAAAATATGAGTGATAAAACCAATATTTATTCATTTATTCATTTATTTATTTTTATAAAAGAAACACATGAATCCTTGCCTAGTAGGGAATGATGATTCAAAAATATAGATATGCATTTTTGTTTTCACTATTTATATAATTATAATAATGAATTATACAAGACTATGGAGGATAATTAAGCATGTCAATCCCCTACATTTCCTGAGAATAGGCTTTATGAGTCAAGTGTTTCATCTACCAAAGTACATGAGGGCCATGAGGGCTAAGTAGAATCTTCTAAACATAAGCAAGAGGTGAAATTAGATTTTGAATCATCAACTATATTTCATTTCCCTATGAAATCAATATCTACTAGTGGTATCATTGTGATACATCAAATAAGAATTAGATATTACCTTGTAAAGGTACAAATAAGGAAGAATTTGATGCATTTAAGAGGTTTAATGAATATATCATATAAAAAGATTTGTATTAGAGCTAATTTATCATTCATATACCCAATCACGTTATGGTTATTCGTAACCCACAAAGAGAGGAGGATTAATAAGATTGTTATCCCTAAAATTATACCTAAAAGATGTACCATGAAGATTGGAAGCCTTATTTTCATAGTTGTTAGGTGCATTTCCTAAAATATTTTTTTTTAACAAAAGTATAATAAGTAATATGAGGGTTTCGTATTTGGGATTACATCCAATAGTTTCAATATATTTTCGAGAGAATATTTTCATATTTAGTATGTAATGGGATATTTTGTATTTTCATGTTCAAGCATCAAGCTCCAATTCAAAATAACATTGACAACATGAAATTAAGAAGTGCGAAACTACAATGATAGTGAAATTTCAGAGCCTTTCATCTATCTAGGCATGTAAGGGTTTCTTAGATTCCTTTATCTAGAGGAGATTTTGATCCAAACAATTTGGTGGAAGTAAAACAATAAGATAGCTTTACAAGCTATACAAGTTTTGGATTGTTCTAGTTCCAAGTGGCCATTATTGAGTATCAAGGGAAGTGATTGGAATTATATAAATTGATGATAAGATTTGAAACCCAAATAATCCATTTTTCTATATAAGAATATTTTGGACAAGTTAATAAATGAGAAAAAACTCTAGGAACAAATAATATAAGCTCCTACAAATGTTTAAATATCATACCGTAACTTAGAAGCTGATAAGATTGCAAGAATTAATCCAAAAATTAGCATGTGATTCATTGTAGGATGTTACTCTTGATGTGTTTTTTTGATGAAAATAGAAAAAACCCAAATCTCAATGCAATTTAAGTCAAAATCCTTTGTCGGAACTAACCTAGATGATTATAGGGGATTTTGTTGAGGTAAGAAAAGTGGGAAATCCATTGAACGACAAAAAAGTGACAAAGAAACTTAGATGCAACCATATTGTGGCCAAGGAAAGGTTACACGTTTTTGTTATAGGAAATATTGATGAAAGACATGAATAAAAATACCAAGTTGTTTTTCGATTAGGGTGAACTAAAATTACATGTATTTTGTGTGGAAAAATATCTAAATATGTGTAGCGTTTGTTCAATTTCAAGGAAAATATGTAATGTTATATGTATACCTAAAACAAACTATGTGTTATATGATGTCTTCGGGTGCACTCTTATGTCAAATAGTGTGATGTTAGTGATTTATTTTAGTCCCATAAAGAACCACCAAGTATTGTAATTTGACATTGTATAGACAGCTACGAATTTAGTGGAACAATATTCCTCACTATGGTGTACAAGACAAGGACGTTGGATAGGGTCCCTTGTATATTGGATGAAATGGTGGAGATAGGTTTGAGCTACACTTGTTAGTTTACAACACACTTTTCTATGGGTATGTCAAAGTAGGGAAAATACATAAATATTTTGATTTTTTTAATGAGAATAAGACCAAACGATGTGTGTTAGATGCACTTTCACACACAAACTCAATCCATGCTCTTTTCTCAAGAAAACAGTTAAAAATATTGTTAAGGTCATTTAAAGATATCAAAATGAATGTTTTTTTATGTGGTGAAGTATAATACATTGATTAACATCTTTTTGCAAATTGAGGAAATTAGATCAAGGTTAGGTTTTTTGGAAGATATACTTAAATGAGTTGTGCTCCTAATAAAATCTCTTTTTATTGTCTTCTAGAGAACGTGGTATATGTGAGGAAACAAAATAAATGTTATAGATTTACTAAGAAATGCCACAAAATGGTCATGATTAGGATATTTACAATTATGTTATATTCGTTAGGCTATTTTATAAGTTAGGAAAGTAACTAAGGCCACAATTATATGGAACAATAGGGAGAGGAATGGCATTAATTACAATGTCACTAAGTATATGATACTTATACATGGGATTCACAATCAAGGAAAACATGAAGTGGTTGCTAATATTTGGGATTGTATGAAAAAGAGTGGTTAGCTTGTCAATATATTCACATACATAATCTCGATAGAGGAATTATTTTCAATAAATGAGGTTGATGTAACCTATAGCCACTATGATGTATGATAGAGTATGGACTGATGCTATGGCTTGGCACTTACAAAATGATCACAGAAGCCCTAAGAAACTTATTCAACAAGTTCAATATAGATGTGCTTAGAGAAATGGCCACATAACTCACATATGAGAAGAATCTAAATAAGACAAGGTATGAGAGATATGCAAGTGTCCAAGAAAAATGATCTAAAAAAGGAAATTATTAAAATAAGGTGGAAGAAAAAGAAGAAATGATCAGGGTTTGCATTGGTGATAAGGATCTAAATTTTTCTCGTGTGAAAGAGAAATATCCAACCGTGTTCATTAATAAAATTATTGATGAATGTGCCAAGAATTCTATTGTTTCATTCATGTATAGTTTTTCTAGCTATAGTAAGATCTAGATAAAACTAGAGGATCGATAAAAAAACTACCTTTATCTACCCATGGGAGACATTTCTTGTTAGAAACATCCTTTTTGTCTTAAAAATTCTAGTGGCACTTTCCAAATGGGCATATATTGCATATTTCACAACATCAAATACAATGTTTAGGTATATATAGATGAACTTACTACTTGGTCCCTTGAGCACGAGCATCATCCAATCCATATTAGCGAATTCTTTCTTCAATTTCACCATTATTGAATTTGTTTGAACTCGAATAAGTGTGCCTTTTGTGTGCTACCCTAGAGGTAGAGTTTTGTTACTTTCATCCTATCCAAGGAAGGGATCACAATCGACCCATTAAAGGTCAAGTCTATCACTAATTTTTCTCCCCTATATAACCTTCCCTAGCTTTAAACACTTTAAGGGATGACTGATTTCTTGCATAGGTTTATTTCCAACTATGCTGAGATAATAAAAGATTTTATGTGTTGATTGAATAAGGGCATGTTTTTCACATAGGATGATTGGGCCCAAAAATATTTTTGATTATTCGAAGTAAGCCTTGTTGCCTACTCCATTATTGAGCCCTCCTGATTTTAATTGGGACTTCTTGATCCATCTCATAGCATGTTAATCCACCATTGGTATGGTTCTTGTATAATATGAAAAGATGCATATTGAAAATGTCATTGACTATCTTAGAAAATGCCTTATTGGTCTGGAGCTTCATTATTCCTACAAAGGGAGGTTATATTTTGAAAAAAAAAATATTCCTAATTTTTATGACATTAGATACTACTGTGAAAGACCACAATCATTTCTAACTTGAACGGCATGAAACATATCCTTAGTAGATAAATCATTGGAGTGAGTTACTCAAAGTGGATTGTCATCCTTTAAGGGTTCAACTTGGAGTTTTCAATTTCTAAATCCAAGAAATATTTGGAATTTACTAAATTAATACCAGAGTTACCCCAAGTTGATGAAGAACTTGGGGTTGAGGACTCATTACCTGATGAATGTTTATTCCTCATTAGCTTATCTAATCCATGGTATGAGATGTCCTTCTTGATATCTAGAGTCAATGTTTTCAATACAAGTTGTTTTGTGATGAATGTTGACTTATATATTGTCAAGCTAATATTTATGCCATTATTGTTCATATTCTTTATCTATGTGGATTTGATGCAGTGTTACATCAATGTATCAATCATAAGGAATAAAAATAGGTATCGAATAATTACCACATTAGAGACTATGGAGATCATTTATCTAGGTAGATGATTATATAGAAAATCTTACACATTGGGTACTTTTGGCTGTATTATAGTGGTTCATAAGTTCCATCCTTGTAAAAGTTATACTAAGTAGATGTGTACTCACCATGCTTTAATTCACCTCATGGTTGTTCTGAGTCCCTTTCATAAATGGGGAATTGAATATATGTAGTGTACACCAACCTCGACCAATGGACACCACTACATCATTGTAGCAATGGACTACTTCAAGAAGTGGTTTTAGACCATGACTAGATTCTCTAACTATGGCACCATTGTGGAGTTATTCATATTTAAGAGCATCATTTCTATGTTTGGTGTACCTATGATGATTGTGAAGGATCATAGTTCACATTTTTGCAATCATATTATGATATAATTAACAACCAAGTTGGGTTTTTGTGAAGAGAACCCAACCCACTATTATTTCCAAGCTAATGGACAAATAGAGCATGTTAACCATATAGCAAGAGCCATGCTTTGTAGGATGGTAGGCAATCATAAATAAAATTAGCATTTAATGTTTTTTTGTACATTAAGGGCCTATCAAACCTCTATTAAAATGGTTACATACTTCACTCTTTTCTAATTGGTTTATGGGGTGGAAGTTGTACTTCCAATTGAGTGTAAGATTGTATATTTGAAAGTAGTCATTGGACTGATACCTAATACTTTCTCCAAGGAGGAATTTCTGTTACATTCATCCCACCTCATTCAATAACATTCTTATGTTTCCAAAGTGAACCGATGACACTCATAAAAGTGTATTAAAACCAAATATGATAATTCTCTTTAACCTTCTATTTTTGTGGAAGGGGATTGGGTCTTCCTCTATGATTAGTATCATGGCAATATAGGTGCAAATAATCTACAACCTCTATGGCATGGTCCTTGTGTTGTTAGATTTGTTCCGAAACAAAGGGAAAAAAATATTAGTAGACCATGATGGAAATCCTTTATTGGACCCATGTAATGGGATCTATCTAAAAATGTATTAAGTAATTGTTATAGCTGCATGTGCTTATACATATTATACACAAGTGTAGGTGTGGTGTGTTTTTCCCTTTCAATTTTGGTGTATATGTATGGTAGTTTGAGCATTCACTTATTTGTGGTTCTTAATTGGTATATGTAAAGTCCATTCACAATTTACATAGGCTTTATAGGATGCCGACCATAGTACTCGAAACTTATTTTTCACTACTTCTATTCTCTTTTCACCCATCCATGAGCTCGTGAGTTCAAGGGGATTTTCCTTTTCCATTGAACTAACAACATGAAAAAATATAGTGCCATCATTGAGCTCTTGCTGAGGCTATTTTCCTTGGCATACTTCACTTCGTGCTATGTCTATTTTGTGAGGAATCATATGTTGTTTCTTTATTATCTTAAGTTATGTATTTTGGAATCAATTTTTTTTATATGATTGTATACGTTGATATTCCTAGAGACTCTGCATGAGTAAGAAAGGAGCATCTTAGGCCTAGGCTTCTGAGCCATTACATATCCCAAGCTCACATCGAGGGAAAAATACACTAGGAAGCTAATCCTCATGCTCCTAGTAGTAGCATGCCACGAGGAGATCTATATGTTGAAGGAGGCCTAGTGGTGAGCTAAATAGACCCTAAAGCTGTGCAAATGTAGGTTTGGATATATTCTAATCTTGCAACTCATCTTACTCCTCATCCTCCTCCTCCTACAATTTTTCACACCCATTTTTTGCTACAATTATTCGTGGACAATGTAATCATTACCGATGTAAGGATTACCAACTCAGGGATCAATATAGTTCCACATTTTCATAAAAAAACATCAAATTATTAGTACTATATTTCTATAAAAAGTACAAAATAAATACATATTCCAAAAAACTAAAAACATTGAAATATCCTCAAAATCCAAAAAAAGATACCTAGGGCACCCCAAATGCATACTAAGGGGTAGGAATAGGTCTTATTATTTTATGAATGTAGTCCCTTCATAAGAATAGTCATCCAAAATTGTGATATGGTCACTCTATCATCTAAATAACCCATTGTTAAACCATTGTGGGGCATGTCCACCCTCTAGCCTACCCATAAGTTGATTCCATCATATCTTATGTTGCTCAATAGCGATTAGATAAGGGTATGATATGCTTTGTCTCAACATGGGAACCTATTCCAAAATGAATGAGACTAGAATGATTCCATAGCAAAATTGATTCTTCTTCCTTGTTCTACAGTTGGTTAGTTAGTCTTTTATATTCACTAGTAAGAACTCACCCGAGTTGAAAATGATACGTTACAAATATCATATTGCTAGTTCCATGTTCCCTAGAGGCTAAATGAGTTCCCACATATCTTGTTATTAAGGTGATTGTGTGTAATGTAAATCTATTCACCTCTCTAATAGGTATCGTACTATTGACCTTATAGGCAAGTGTTGCATATTATTTGACCACATAGTCACCAAAACTCTCCTCTAGTGTGTTTTTCCGTGTAACCACTACTACTGTGGCACATTTCCTTGAAAACTAGTGATAAGGTAAATTTGTGCAAAATCCAATTCCAATACTAAAATCTTAACCAAGAGGTGTTGGTCTTGGCGATTAGAATTTTCTACTAGTTCTTGAAGAATTCCAATTTGGCCTTATATGGTTTACGCCTCAAATAAATTCACTAGGCCATATTACTTTAGAGAATGAAATGTAGGGGGATAAGTTATGGCCCTCATATCATTTTCTTGTTTTTCTCTCTCTTTCCACTCAATCGTTTTTCCTTGAAACCTCCCAAAAAATAAGCCAAACATTATTGTAATCCCAAGCAAGGAAACCCATAGGAATATTTTTTTTTTCTTGAGATGATTTGAGATGGAGTTGTGAATTTTCTACCATGTTTGTCAAAATTATATGGTAGTGATCATTCTTAGTAGGAACCCTCTATGGTGACCACCTTTGTGGTCGTTTCCCATAAGGATCCTACTTAGGAATCACAACACACCAATCACTGAACAAGGGTCTTCATGAAGTGTAAATCCTATTAAATTTCATTAAAACCCACTTAAAATGGAGGAGAGAGTTTTAGCACTTACTTGGTGAAATATATAGCACAAATAATTTCCTGTAAATGTTGAAATCAGAATTCAAAGTTTGATGGGAAATGATGGTTTTCTCCAATATTTTTCACTTTCCAACTCTATCTATGCAAGTGAGCTCCATATTTGTGCATTTTCCGTATATTAACCTAATCTGAGTTAGAACATGTGGAGAATTACTTCATGCAATGGTTATTTACCTTCTCCAAAGCCATTCATAACCATGATCTTGTTTTTGTCACATTTTGTCCAAACTTATATTTTTAGTCTTATGGGGCATTTTAGTCATCATACTTGGAGATTTTTCGAGGTTATAATACTTAAATGGCCCTAGCTGCATTTTTCTTGAACATTGCTTATAGTGTTAGGTTTGGCTATCATTTCCATCTTCATTATGCCTTAGGTTCAATCTTGCTAGTTTACAACATTAACGACTGAATATTTTCACATTATATCTTGTGTGGTATAACCTTTAATCACATGGATTCCCTATTTTACAACCTCTTTTCCATGTTGGTGTCCATTCTACATCCTTTTATCACCTCAAAATCCCTCCTTTTGACCTTCTCCGGCTTTGAATTTGAGCTTCATATCCTCTTCTTTTTCAACTTCCAACCATAACCCAAGAATATTCTACACTCTTTTCACATTGTGATTTCTACTACATTTAGCCTCAATTATTCATGTGATATGCCTTGGTCCGGTTTCATCATCACTATTATGCTACCCTTTCCCCTTTCATTTACTTTCATTAGGTGTTCTTGCCTTTCCTTCAGGGATCACTACAATGAGTGGTCTAACATGCAAGCCTCTTTGCTTCACTTGAATTAGGGTGGTTATGTTAGATCGGAATAAGTTGTTATCCCTTATACAAAACATTCCTATAGCTGGACATTCCTTTGTGCCCTTATCACACTTGTTAAACACCTAATCATATTGAGCATCCTTTTTCTATTTTTCAATATCATTAAACTATCATTAGAAATAAACCCTATATCAAGCACACCACTATATATTCTTTAACCTAGTTAAACCACGAATAACACCCATTTTTAGAATTATTTTATCTCATTTTTGGGATTGTTAAAATTGAACAAAAATAAACCATCTAATTTACTTGGCATCTTTTTCATACTCACTAAAATATGAAGAAGATACCAAATAATAAAAAGAGAAAATGAGGGAAAATCCTTTTTGTCCATTTTATTAGTCAAAATGATAGCATGAGCCAAGTCACCCTTAAATACGCACACATCTTTGTGTTACAATTGGGTTTTGTATTTCCTAGAAGACATACTAAACATATGATAATTTTTACTCCTCTATATGGTTACTCTTCTAGTCACTATGGAGTGTGCTTCATTTCCCCTTGTGCTATTGTCCGATATCACATAGTTCTCATTAGTCACTTCTATTAGAATACATTTGTGTCATGCCATTTTATGTTCAGAGGAAACTAAACCTCATCCAACGATTTGGATTCCTTGTTGATATTTTTCCTTGGCCATCCATGTTTGAGTTGTACGTCATGCCTTTATCCATTCATATCATCTCTTACTCCCTTTTGTGTCAATTTATTGCAGATATGTTAAAGCCATCCTTCTATGGATCATCTCCTATTAACTTAAGGTCATTATCTAATAGTTTGATCTAGGAACCAATATTACAATGGAGCTTGTAGACCTTCAAGGAAATCTTCCTCCTCATAGTAGAGAATGATTTTACCTTATTGACTCTTAATGAGTTGAATCCATGAGTATTAACATGTTTATTGCCACTATGTGGGTTCTTTTAGGCTCCTTGGGGTCCATTTTAGTTATTTATGGCCTCCTCAAATTTGTTAATG